>NW_017557870.1:461916-483269 GCF_001854935.1 Bemisia tabaci
CCCCTGTTTCGCCCGAAAAAATTGAGGAGGAAAGGGACAGGATAGAAGAGAACTCAAGCCGCATGCTATAAAATTCCGAAGGGATCCCCCCCACTCAAAGTGACTGGGTCTGCCACCCATGTTCAGTACGTAAATAAAATAGTTTTCACCATTCAATGGTTTTCACGCATTCGCGCTCTTTAAAGGAAGGAGCAAACGCAACCTTCTATACGTTATACGTCGGTATGAGCGGGACGTAAAAAAACCATCCCGCGCTTTGGTGAAGTTGCCTTTTAGCAACATTTGTTTGAATTAAAATGCGCTTTTTACAGTAAAAATACCAACATTTTAAGTAGACTTGCCATCACTGTAGCATTAGTTGATTGTTGTTGTTGTCATCGATGCTGATTGGTCGAGAGAGCGAGGTGGCTGTTCTCAAACAAAACATGGCTGTCTCGTGCGTAGCATAAAGCCCCCCATTAATTTATGTTGTAAAATCATCGTGTAAACTATTCCCCTTTTATTTTTAAGTAGTTCTAGTGTAAAATGAGTGACGACGATCGGGATTTAGACATCGAAAGTGTAAGTATCTGATTTATTCCTTTCGAGAAGTTTGCAATGTAGGTCATCCCAAAGATCATTGTTCTCCATGGTCTAATGGCCACATATTTCTCTTAGGAAAATGAAATCTTCAGGTACTTTTGAAGATCCGCTGTGGTCATTTACAATTTTATTTTGTCATGGCCTCTTCATTCTATCTTTCATCTCCCCACTAAGCACCATCCGCAGCGGAACTCTCATGACTGCACAGGGAAATGACAAACGAGTGTCCAGCTTGTTGTTCAAAGATGTTGCTGAAATTGTTAAAAGTCTAGAAGTCTGTGGAATCAGAAGTCGTTAGACGTCTTTGGAAGAACCTAATCTCTGATGAAGAGGAAAAATTTCTGAGGAAAAGACTCTCTGCCTGTCCAGTGACCAAACCATGAGCACTTGTAATGTCAGGGAGTCACATTGGAGTGGCTAACCTCTACTGTTAATAGACGTATCACCCCTATTACTTTTAGTCTGAAGCGTCAGAGGACTCATTACACTGAAAGTGACGAACGAGAAAGAGATTAGTGAGAAGCTACCACTATTTTGAGTTATCAAAAATTCATTTCTGTTAATGTCCTCCGTAACAGCAGTCGTAAATCTGCAATAGGTTAGGTCGTCAAGCAAGGAACTTTTACCCCTCACTCCCTCAGGATAGCCTTTAATCAATAGCAGTCTTTGGTATGCCTCGCTGACATACTAAAGTGACTGGACAATTTAAAAATGGAATGTGGTCCTTAAGAGTCATTCCAGTCAATTAGGTCTTAAAGCATGCTTGAATGAACATTTCTACAGTAATTGCATCAGAAAATTTCTCCCATGTGATTTCTTGAAAGCCTAGTTCTCAACTGATGAGAAAAATCTAATGCTATTAATTTTATTCCTATCTTTTGATGTTATAAACTTTACTACCAATAAATTCATAATAAGCACTTTTGGACTTGATGAACAAGCCCAGGGGTGCAGATTGTTCTAGGCCTTCACACTTTTCCAGAAGGCCTCCGAAATTTTCTGCAATGTGATGGGTTTTCACAAATAGGTCAAGACAGCACGCTGATCCAAGTTTTTTTCACTTTCTGGATGTGTGCCATAGTTGTATTGTTCCACATGAGTTGAAAATCTGCAAACCTGCAAAAAAAGAAAGGAAAAGTAGAAAAAAAAGGAACTAAGTCAGCCTCCAAAATTCGGTCATGATCGCATAGTCAAGAACAATTTGTACCCCTGATTAAGCCTGTCTGCTGGACTGAAAATCATCGCCTGAAGGAGTCATAAAATAATAATCAATTAGCCACCTGTAACTGTGTAACATCTTTTTGGACATCTTTTGCCTTAAGTAATCATGGTTCTTCTTTCAAACAGTGAAATTGGAACATTTTTTACGAAGTGATAGGGATGTCTAAATCACAGAGCTGGTCATCAGCTGAGCTGAGTCCTCCTCCACCATCGGTAAAGATCAAGATTTTCAGTTTTTCTAATCACTAGTTTGAAGTGGATGTGGGATTAAACAGGGTTTTCAAGGTTTTCATCCAAAGCTTACCTTCCATTCATCCAAGGTTTATAAACTCAGGTTAGTTCTCTGGTAAAATCTTGGGACTGCTGTGCTAAGGAAAAATGTCCTTTGTGCGTTCTGAATTTCCATGATTAAAACTAGAGGTACATAAACTTCTCGAACATGTGACCGAGCGTATAGCAGTCAGTTGGTCAAGCTTAAATGGAAAGGCTGCCAAAATGGGGTTAGAAGCAAGACCAATCCACACAGGTCAGTCATTCCCGAGGACGAATTTTGGTACTCTACTGCGCAGTGACGTAGTATTGAGTGCATACAATGTATTTCTTATGGGAGCACTCAATAGTACGTCACAATGAGTGCTGCGAGTTAGGGCCGGGCGGGGGAGTGGATTTCAAAAAAGCTGCGCAATGACTGACCTGTGTGGATTGGTCTTGGTTAGAAGTTTGGGTACATATACATCTAGAGTTCTAACCTTGAAATTTCTGGGAAAAAAGGGGGTTTTTCAAATGGGAAGGCCAAGAACTTTCTGCATCCCCGGATAAAATGTGACTTCAGAAGAACCAGTAAATTTTTTCCTAAGAATTTCACTTACTTACAATTTCATCCAGGGTTTTTCCCAGAAAAAATGCTCATAATTTTCTTCAAATGGTCATCACTCTGGTCAAAACTTGGCAACATTCAAATGTTTATTTAGCATCTTCCCTTAGCACAGCAGCGAAAGTCATTTGATCTGAACAAACGAGAAAATCAAATTTTCTGTGTGCGAAAAATGTGTGCTAAACTATCTCTTACAGTCAATTTAGTTGAATTGAGAGAACCTAGAATTGAGAACCAAGTCAGGGAAATGTCTAGCAATCGAATGATAGGAGTATTCTGAAGATAATTCTTCTGAACTACAACTTTTGGCTAACCTGAGTCGATCAATCTTGTATCCATAAGTTTTTGTTGTGCTCTGAGTTCATACAAAGGGACTGTCGGAAGCCGCCAATGGAAGTCATCGGTCGAATGAAAATTAAGGTCTAACCAACTAAGACCCCTCTGTAGACAATTGCATCGTGATAGAACTGATAAGTTGTAGAAAGGGAAAATAAGTCCAGGTGGAACAATGGCTGTTGTGAAATGAGTGTGGATTCAATAAAATGTTTAATTTTAATTGAACATGTCATTCAATTTCAAATTTAATGTTAGGTATTGAGGTAGCAATCTTAATTTACCCCGTACACTTATCAGGCTGCTGGTTATGAAAAGAATTTCTCAAGGCTTGTTTTCTGCAGTCTAAGGCTCCGCTCGGTGTCAGGGGTTCCCAGGTGTGCTGAAGAATCAGCATTTCTGCCTTTGAGCGGTGGAAATTAATGTGTCCTAATTTATCTCATGAGAATGGAAGCCAATTTCAGCTTATTTTTGCCTACCTACTTCCTCCTTTGAAAACTCATCAAACCCTGCTTTATGCAAAAAAGAACTTGATTTAGGATCAAAATTTCCCCTCCCCGAAATTCCCTTCTAACTTAGTCGATCTCAAACTCGCCCCACTTATCCTTAATTCTCTGACTTGGAAAAAATTTTGGGTAGCATTATCCCCCTTGCATGTCTGAAACAATGGTAAGATTGCTGGCTGCTCCGTGGAGAGGGGAGGGGGGGGGTGATGCCCACTCATATCTGCAAACTGCTCACAGATTTCAGTATTTGGACAGAAATCCTTCACAACTTTCAGATGGTTAATTTCTACAGAATCTATGCTCGCTCATTAAAAACGAAATTTCATGGTTTATAGAAACAACTGGCTCATATCATAAAATGAGGTTTTCCTGTTTTTCTTGTTTGGAGGAAACTTCCCCTTTTCAATAACGGTAAAATTTGTCAAAACGCAGCTCTTGATTCAAACGGTGGAATTTTTCCCGTCAGAATCTTGAAGTAGTCAATTTCAGACCATATTTAGTTAAAACTGAGCCTCTTTGTGTTTTTTTGTTCGGTAGGTATTGAGCTTTCGTCTTAGACCTCCTTGCACTCCACCCTGCCCCCTCTTCCGAATTTGAGGGGGGGGGGAAGGTCTGGAAATTGGGGAAAAGAAGGGCTGGGGGAATAAATTAGTATTGGATAGACATAAGTGTAAAATGACCATGGGGCCATGATGACGTTTTTGCGTCATGCGCCTTGGATCGGGACAGATTTTTAGGTTTTGTCCAGACTTTTTTTAAGTTTCATGCCAATTTCAGGAAGGATGGCCCGGGAACCTCCATTCAGGCCCCACTGTAGCAGTTCAGTTAGTTAGCTCCCTCTCCCCGCCCCCCATGAATTGCCATGTTTTAGTATATTCCTTGATAACTTTTATACTGCTGTAACTTCTGGAGGCGATTTTAGGTATTGAGATATCATGTGTACGTCATTGCAATAAAGTACTCACAGCCCACCCAGCAAAATTTCCTAATGAATTTTCCGTTATAAGAGGAACGATCAAGTTGTATACGCCCAGTATGAATAAAAACTGGATGATTCAATTCAGTTGAATCCTTTTCTCTTCTCTCTTCCTCTTTTCATCTTTTTCACAACATCTTCTTCAGCAAGCATACATTCCCTGCTTATCAACTCGTTTGTAAGTGCACACGGCAAAATCAGTAGAAAAGTGGAGTCTCTAGTTGTAGGATGATTCCTTCAGGGGTGCAGAAAGTGTTCGACCGGGCGGTCGCAGGAGAAATGAGGAGCTTGGAGAGCGGGACGCATAAGTGCAGTTTTTGAAAAAATTGAGAGATTAATGATTTCAAGTAAAACTAGACTTACTGCATATTCTGTGGAAAATTCGCTCCCAAATTCCAGTTTTCAAGCATCAAAAAGTCAGTTTGAATTTTCTTTCCTCCATAAGGATCCATGTAATTTTGAAACTTAAAAAATGTATTTTCGAAATAACAAAAACTGCTCTTGTGCGCCTTGTCCTCTAAGCCCCTCAAATGTGAATGCAGCCGTAAAGGAGAAAAAATATGACGGCAGGGCTAATTTTTGTGAAGGAAACTGCTGAAAGCTTCATTTTTTGGGAAAGGAACTGCTTCATGTGTTACTTTTGCGAAGGAAACTGCAACTCACTCTTTTCTGCAATGAAGATTGTGTTGCATCTTGGTCAGTCTTGAGTGGACTGCAACGTGGAGACAGCGTCAAAATATGTAAAGGCTGCCTCAAAAAATGTGAGGCATAGAACTTACTGCACCCCTGGATTCTTTGATCTGCGCAAAAAATGCAACGGTCCTCTCTCTCTTTAATTACCAGGCTATACACCCTCAAATAAAAGTTTTCTTAGTATTTCGCTCAAAAATTATCCCAACAAAGCAGATTTGTTCAAAGCAAGCCAGTGGAAGAGGTTAACCTTCACTGAAACATCTTTAATCATAATAATTTCATCATTTTAAATACATTTGAATAACACATTTAACAAGATTTGCTTAGCCTCAGCTATTTCAGCAAAGCGAGTGGAGCATGTCATGGTGGAACAAGGGAACATAGATTATGACGGAGTTTTTAGCCATCTAAATTCACAATTAATCATCAACCCTTAATTATTGAATGATCAAAGATCACCAAAGCAGTGTCCATATCGGCTTCCAGATTTACTCATCATGTCCGCTTAGCTAACCTAAATCATCTTTGTCTGAGGTTCATTGTTTGCAAGATTTTGCTTGATCTTTAAAGGCATGTGGAGAGAATTGATCTTGTGGATAGTCTTCCATTGTAAAAATAGTCGTGATGAAGTGGCACTAACCTTTTTTTTGTTAATTCGCCCAGAATTGGAGGAGATATCACTACTGAAAGTAAAAACTTAATTGTATGTGTAGGAGGAGTAATGATTGACGTACTATTAAACTCCTGCCAGTTTGCTTGCATATTAACAAAATGCAATACCTACTAACCAGTCATGATCAGTCCTAGCATTAATTAACACCTGAGGTATTTTCTTGAGAAACCCCATGCCCGCTTTTCTTATATTCTCAAGTCTCATTTTGAATACTTGTGGGCCTTTCTGTTTCCTTTAAGTGCAAGGAGAATTTTTGTCCGTTGCAGTTTTTTGCACAACCGTGTGGCCGTGAACTATCTGCATCCCTGCTTTTATTTTTGCACCATCAAGATTTTGTACAGTACTTAAATTTCTTAATCTCCAGCAATTTTTTATCAATAGTTGCAGCTTAGTCTTTTTAATTGAGTTTTAATAACTTTCAAAGAAGCTCATTCATTTCTCCTCATAATGCATTTAATGTTTTTTTTTTTTTTTTTTTATTTTCTTAAAATTTAGTCTGAGCTTTGTCGAAATAAAATTTCATTGCATCCGACTGTAGTTTCTCTTGGGCTGTATCTGTAGGATTTGTTCAAATTAAACTATGTATACTATTCTTGAAATCGTTTTTTGATGAAGAGTGAGAACCAAAAATTGGTTTTGGAGCGGTCCATCCAATCGCATTTACTGTGCAAATCAAATTCTTGGAGTTGAGCCGTGTTGCATCATGGTAGCGTTGCCAAATGGTGCAAATTTTCCACAGAAAGCGTTTCCCCAAAGGCGCATTGCGAATGTCAATCCGGAAAGTTGTTACCAATAACATTTTCACATCTCGCATTATTTTGCAACACCAGCATGGTGCTACTCGACTCGTCTGAATTTCGAGGATTTCACTCTAAACACGATTGTTAAAGCAACTTTTTTTTTTTTTTAATTTTTTTATTCTATGTTTTCTACTTACTAAGTAATACAAATAATTTCGTTGAGATAATACAATACAAATTTACGAAGATATACCAGAGAAATATTTTTTCCTTCGGCTAAGTTGTCGGAGGAGGGGGGGGGGGTTCTAGGTAGAAAACTATTGATAAATAAGAACTGCAGCCCAACGTTGTGTCAACATAAGCTAACCAAAGCGTCCGCAGTTTTTTGTGTATGCACTATGGACGTCTGGAGAACAACTGTTCTATCAATTGTACACTATCTCCGGTATGTGTAGCGTTGCCAAATAGTGAGTTTGCGGGACTGTTATAAGAAAAGAAGAGCGGAATCACAACCTATCGTGATCATCGCTCTTTGCATGGTGACAAGTTTTCTCGGATTTAAATATTCCCTGACTTTTCAGATATTTTTTACACATAATAATTCTTGACTCTTCCCTCGCTTTTCGAAGATTTTTCGCATGGTTTCTGATAAAAGTCTAAGTCTCATCACAAGCAATTCGCCCGCGAAGCGCAAATTACGGAAATTTCATCGGTTGTGATTTGCGGGATCGACATTCACAATACCTTTTTGGAAATGCTTCTGGCAGATGATGTGCACCATTTGGCAACGCTGGGATGGTGCTTCACAATCCGAATTCCGAGAATTTAATATTAAATATCATTGTAAATGCAATGTAAGAAACCTTGAGAACTATCAGCCGCAGTCACACGCTTTGCCCAAGAAAGCCAGAGCGCCTGCAATTTTTTGTGTGTGCAACACGGACTTCCAAAAAACACGAATGGTTGCATCCAGACCTAAAAAAAAGTATTTCCTCCTTCAAAAAGTAAAGTCCTTTTTGAAAAAGTCGAAGGGCCATCAATTTTTTCCGCTTATGATTACAAAATGTTCACTCATTGCATTTTTATGTTGGAGCACAAAAATAGGGCGCTTATATTTAATCAAATATTAAAAGAAAGTAATGAGTAACTAAAAATTAGACCGAAGTAGAATATTTTTTTTTCATGAAAAGAAAGTATGAATATATGCATCGGGAAATGTTAATATCTCGGTTTGAAGTTAATTCAAGAAATGGTGCAAATCGTTTTTCACACAAAATTTTGAAGTGAGAAGACTCATCAGAATGCCTAAATTCGTGCCTTGTCTAGTGGCCTGTCAATTGCATGTAACCTCATCATTCTATTTCGCCCAAAATGGTTTCTCCAGCATTCTGATCATTTAGGTTCAATTCCAACCGTTAAGAGTAGTCAAAATTCCTCTGTATTCCTAAAAAGTTAGATTTAAAATGTTTTTACTCTCTGACAATTAGAACTTAAAAACAAAAGAACATGGAAACATTGTTGAATACAGTAATTAAAATATACATTATTTACAGTTACGCCAGCATGTCATACTATTCGCACCACCATTTCTATCCAAGATTATTAATGCAAAATCTGTTTTCAGGCGGAGAAGCGGGCCCACCATAATGCTTTGGAAAGAAAAAGACGCGATCATATCAAAGATAGCTTCAGCAGCTTAAGAGATTCAGTTCCAGCCTTGCAAGGAGAAAAAGTTGTAAGTTGAATTTTCTCCTTACTCCTCTCCGGTCACTCACGCTGCCGTCCTATGGAAAAACGCCGTATGAGCCTTTAGGTGTCGCCAGGTTCTTTCGACAGAAGCAGAATTTATCAGGAAAATTTCGAATGTTTTTCTTCAAAATTTTCAGACGGTTTTGTTCGTAATTTGATCTAAAATATTCGAAAATTTCAAAGGAAAAATATGAATAACTTTCCTCAAAGACACAAATTTTACCCAGGGACATTTGGCAACTCTCAAATGGTCATACTGTGTTCTTCCTTAGTACAGCAGCACGTATCTCATGAGACTCCACTTTTATTTAACACATCATAATATTTACATCATAGTTTTTATTATCTTTTATTATCATGATATTCAAAACTTTGAATATGGAGCTATACATACACTGAATTCCTAAAGGAAATCATGCAAATAAAGAAAATTCAAAGGTTATGTTATGGCCTTTGATATATTTGTTTGTCTCTCGCAGGAAAAAATTTATTTGGATTGCGCTTTTCAAGTATTTGTTAGTGACTTTTTTTTTTATCAGCCAACCATTGCGTTAATTTGCCTATTTCCAGTAGTTTTTCTCTACACTTGTGGGTAAAGATACTGACACTTCCAGACAAATTTGTGCAATGGTTCACCCATGAAAAAATAAACTGCTTGTAGAAATACTGAAACAGCACTGACAGGATACATTACTTCATGCAGGAGACAACAATCTTCAGATATTTTTTAAGTGTGAACGAAAAACGTTTTTCATTAAACATTAATTTTCGACAGTAGAATTATTCCTCTCTTTTTTCTGTATTATTTTCACCGGACAAAGTCTTTATTTTGGATTCTTGCCCAAGCGTCAAAATGCAACTTTGTAGTAAATGTGCTTACATGCTCAGGACTTTGGATTTTGACAACTTGGGAAGCTCAGGAAGCTTCCAAGATTTTTTAAAAAAATTACTGAAGTTCAGTGTCACCAATCTGAAATTCTCGTAGATTCTATTTTAAGTGACATTGAAGTATAATATAATGAAGTATGAAGTATATAAATAAGCACAACCTCACCCCTGTACAGTGAACAAGCAAAAAGTTTACTAACAGTAAATCTGTCTGTCAAGTGGACAGGCTCTTTTTAAAGAGGCGGCATGTAGATTGTTCCTGTTTGTTTCATTCCATCCTGTTAAAAGTCGGGAAGTTTCCTGCCAGTAAAATTTGGGCTTTGAAAGGGAACTGATGTGTTTTGTCATTAATCAATGCAACTAAATAATCTGCCTGAAAAATTGTTTTAAATAAATGACTGGTAAGTTAAAACAATTTTTCAGGTTACTTTCTTTATTGACTGGTAAGGTAATATTTTAGGGTTCTGCGTTGCAGGCAAGTAGAGCTCAGATCCTCAAGAAAGCTGCTGATTACATTCAGTTCATGAGGCGGAAAAACTCTGCTCACCAGCAAGATATAGATGATCTCAAAAGACAGAACTCTCTCCTCGAATCTCAAAGTATGTAACATTTTTATTTTATTTTTTCTGTTGTGTATAATGTCCTCCCTTTACTCTGATAACCTAAACCTTCTATTAGATTGCAACTCATTAGATTGCAATTTTCTTTTAGATCCCAGGAAACAATTTGCTCTTTAGAAACAGTGTAAATGTGTTTGAAGGTAATTTTTAAAGATAGAGTAAAAAAAAATGCATTGTGTCACAATCATTAATTTTCAGTGTTTGATATTGAACCGTTTCCAAGAGTCAGAAGGAGGATGGTTTGCTCAGTTTTAAAGTTTTCATACAACCCAGTCCCATGTACCTGTTCATTTTCAAACATGTGAGATGTCAAAATTTCTAACTCTAGCATTTGCGTTAATCGATCGCAAGTTTCCTTGGTAGTGGTGATGAATCAGAAAATTGATGCTGGAGCTACAAATGTGCACGAGTTACTGGTTCTGTATCCACTATATTTATCTGAGAATTATGGCCTCGGCAATAAGATTCCTCTCTTGCCAGGATTAGGCAGGAAATTTTCCAAATTAGTGAGAAAATTGGAAAAGTATCATTGGAACGGAACTCATTTTTTTATTTTCTTCAGCAACTGTGTGAAAAGTTAGAGTTGATGCATTCTTGTCATTAATATTTTCTTCAAATGTTTTATTTTTTTATTTATTTTTTTTATCATAGTTCTCTTCTGGAATTTTTCAAAAGATGTAAGATGGACATTAATCCTTAATGTTCTTCTTCATCTTTTGAGTTATTTATCAGTTTCATTCAGCTTTTTATCCTCTTGTCTTGGCCATCGACACATGAGCTGGCTTTTCTCATGCAAAGTACTGTATGTTAGAGTTTTTTCTTTTTGTTACCATCACCTTTAAGACAAAAACAGCTGCTGAAGTCAGCACGATCAATAAGTAAAAATCACCAATCCCTAAATTATCGATGTTTGGTATGAAAATCAACGTTGTTTCTGTTTCATCTTTGACAAAGAGGGAAAGTCAAGAAATTGAGTAACTTGAAAGGTTTTCTTCCAGGTTTCATTTAATTTTTGGGCTACGTCATATTTTATTGTTTCAGTTTTTGCTCTTATTGACTGCTTCTTTTGCATCCCATTTTCATAGGAAAAATTTTATCTTGGAGACATTAGATATTATTTCTCTTTCCATGCACAGTAATTTAAAATCATGAAAATTTAAAATACTCATTGAGTAACAAATGACGCAAGGGATTTTGTATGATAAAAGTTAATGTAGGCAGGTGAATGTCAGCAAAACTAATATCTTACAAATATTTGTTGATAATTATACCATGGACCCAATTTTTTTAAGTAGTAGGTGTATTTATGTTGCTGGCCTGCCAATTTGCAAAGAACGCAGTATGTGCATTTGAACGGTGCTAAATTCCTTCCGATAAAATTTTTATTTCCAAGAAAGTTGAGTATTTTTTGTTTCCAAGAAAGCTGAGTATTTTTTGTTGAAATTCTGAGAGAAGCTAAATTAGTGGTGGATTAAATGTGGTCCACAACGCAGTCTTAAGAGGTCTCTGAAAATCTGTCCGTTTGCTGAAAATGTGAAAAATTGGCTTTTCAGCTATTTTTTAGCCGCAAAAAAAATAATCGAAATAATGCTCCCCTGCTCTATTAATATTGATATTGCATTTTTCCGCGCTTTAAAAAATGAATAAATAAATCAAAAGGTAATAAACAAATAGGAAAGTCGTCTTGACCCAAAACATTCAAGACCAGCTGCTCTAGATAAAACTTTTTGGAAAATTTTGAAGAAAAAGTATCTAGAGTTTCTTTAGAGAGTGCACATTTTATTGGCAGAAGTTTTGCAATTATTCGAAGGTTTTTACTGTGTTTTCTAACTGCGTAGCATTTTTCTAGCATAGTTTATTTTTATGCTAATGTCTGAGAATCGGTGCATTGTTCTGTTTTGTAGTTCGAACGCTTGAAAAAGCGCGGGCGTCTGGCAATTTTGCAGCAGAACCAACCGACATAAGACTCGATTCCGGATTCCCGCAAGAGTCAGAAACCGATACCTCAGATTCTGAATCGGTAAAAACTACTAGGAAAGCCAAAAAAATGAAGGTCGTCGGGCTATGATATAGAATGAAATTCAAATTACTGCTAACAGAAAAATTGTAACACTCCTTCTTAAAACAAAGACAACAAGAATGAAGATGAAAGTATTATATTTAAAACCCCCACTTCACCTAGTGTTTTCTCTTCTTGTGTACTTCCTTAAAAACCAACTGCATTTTAGCTTATGAAAGATAATGTTCTCTTAGCGAATTATGTAAGGTTTTCTTTCTCACAAGTACAATGAACTTGTGGATGAAAGCGAAAGATCTGACCCTTTTGAATAGCTGGCATCGCTGGGATGAAAACTGTTATTTTTTGGTATAATGATTCGATGGAAAAATGACGGAAGTGCAAATTAATCATCCTTCATTTTATTCAAATCTTTGCCTTAGTACGGATTTCCGATTCTCTTAGCTGTACTAGTAACTTACAATTTTTTAAGCAACCATTTCTTTCAGCAATCGTAGCTATTATTTGGGTGATTATTCAATGTTGTCTCGGATTCCTGAAAAAATAAACGGCATTCTCCATCTATGTTTGGCAGTCGACAGCTTTTGTTTTAAATTATAGGAATATGGTGTCACTCCTCATAAGCTTTATCGCGGGAAAAAAATAAAATATTTTCATTATTACAATATGAGTCCTCCTCTCTCCTCCCATTCATTCAGATTTTAAAGTGAAGGGTTGCAAGATGGTTGCGGACTTCTTAATTTAGTCGTTAGAACGAGAAATCTATGAAAAGTAAAACTATTTAAAATCTGTAAAGAGTTAATCATGCAAACATGGAATAAACAAAGAAACAAAAGAGGAAAAAAGAAGTTACGGAGAGAGTTCCAGCCCCATTGGTTAATGAGTTGACCGTTTTGAGGTGTTATCCGCCAACGAGGAGTAATTAGTCGATTGTCTACCATTAGAGAAAGATATTTGTTATTTGGATCGTATCATCCAGAATAATCCAGTTCCTCCAAAATGAACAAAGATACCTAAGTAAGCATTGATTATTTTGACTATCCCATTTGAATGAAAACCAATTTCTAAGGAAAGAAAAAGACACATGAATTGTTATACTAAAGTTTTCCTCATTTGCAGCTTTAGATCAGTTGTCCTCATATTGTATTAATTTCAGAAGCCTCCATAGCCTTCCATAAATTGAAAGTTTTCTTGCCTATCTCAACCTATAATTCACAAACCTTGTTTGTGGACATGAATTGGTTAACTGCTTGTGTTAATTTTTAGTGGTTGAATCCTGTAGTTTTGCGAAAAATGTTACCATCGTCAAAACTTTAACTTTCTACTTCTGGCATTAACAGAGGTACCACCTTTTGCAAAATGCAATGATTGACATAAGGCATCGTAGTTGTGCATCTCGAGGCTTCTTCCACCTTGGTTTTACCTGTGATGTTTTTGGTGCAACTATCGCAAATGAGTGCATCAGCGTCTGATAATCTAAGGTGAAGGCTTACATCGTGGAGGCATGCACTAAAGCGGTGAATGACATCAATCTTTGTTGTTTTTAAAAGGTGAAATCTTGGATTATATTAAATGGAAAAACTTAGAGTTCGGAAGTTGGAAGGATCCTTTTAATTTTTGCTAATCGTAAACGGCAACCATCCAATCGCAATTTTACAATTTGCATAACGGACCTACTAAACTGATTTTCATTCTTATTGTTTTTGCTCTGAAGTCCAAACTTAATCGGTATAATAGTTTTCTGTTCAGTTTAAACTAAGGACAAGAGAACTTTTGTTCACTTGTCTTTCTAATCAATGTAAGCTGTCTGTCTCTTCTCTTTTTATTTTCAAGTAGAAATAGCTTTAAGTTAAAATTATTGCCATCATCAAGATACTATTGAATCTGGAGGTCATTTTACGTGTGATTCTACTAAATCAGCACCGTGGATCGGGAATGCTTTGCGCTTAAAGTGAGTGGCTGTGAAAAATTCGTGCAAACTTATTCGATACTGCTTACGGAGTAGGTAACTTATCTTTCCTGACTTTCAATTTCAGAATAGCTCCCATGCCACCGAAAACTCTTTGCTTCTATGATTGGAATAATTTGATATACATTAATTTAATTTAATTTGAAGCTTAGTTTTAACTTTGTAAATTTTTATTTTGTATCATAAGACTACTTTTAATTTCCCCTATCTTCTCATTTCCTTATTTTCAGTACAAGAATGAATATTGAATAAATCTTTGTTACTTTATAACTTGGTGTTTTGATTCATTTGTGATTTTGCCCATTAGATGGCCAAACTGAGAAGATTCAAAACCCCCTGTAATTTTGATCGAATGATCAAAAAATCCTCAAAATATGAAGAAGAATGAGGAACAATTAGCAAATTAACAATCTAAAGTAAAGTAACTTGACATCGCATCTCCCTTTCAGATAAACCTAATTTTATTAAGGTTAGTGAAAAAGTAATGAAGAAGGCTTTGTCTCCGGACAATCAATTTTTCAGGGTAAAAAGTTTGTTATTAAAGAATTTCATTTTATTTGCTTCATTCAAAGTATGCATCTGAATGTATTTCTCACTTTTATGTAACTCATATCATCAATATCGATCATCAATATATTTTTCATAAGCTTTAGCGAGAGGAAAAGATTATTTCATTTTTTTATCTCATAAATTATAAATAACTGTATTTCACAGTAAACTCCAGTTTCCTATTAAAGGATTTACAATGTAAATATTAGAAAAAGCTCCAAATTCTCTTGAATTTTTACTGTTTATAAGGAGCTCTAAGAAAACAAAACAACTGAACAAATCTACCAAGAATTAAAAAATAATGTTGAGGCCGATTCTTCGCTTAAGATATTAGAAAAAATACCTTCAAAGTAATTAAAGCTATTAACCTAATTATGAAACAAAATTGAGATTCTTTTAATGTCAAAATATATCATCCGTAAAAAGAAGAGATATGCTTTCTCCTTTATGTGATGATTTTCATAATACATCATTTAAACTCCCATGAAAAAAAAAACAATATCTACTTCTTTGTTCACACCAGCTCTCAAGATACTATCATTGTTATATTAAATTTGCCAAAAACATCAATTCACACTCGGACTGTTTTTTTCTGAAAAACTTGAGCTGTTACTTACGATATTATTTCAAAGTGCAATGCAGTGATTTATCATGTCATATCGGTTAGGATGGATTCTAAAGAAGGTTAATTAATTTTTCTTTCTGGTAACTTGGAACAAGACTGCTCACAAAGCTTTTTAAATTTGATCTAAAGATTACCCACTTTGAAATATATTTCAATCATTTTTAAAACACTGAAACGCAATGCGTTTAGCAAGATACAGGGGAGGCAGTCAAAAATACTGGAAACTCGCACCGCTTATTGTCTATTGTTTCTTCCTAAACTCTGATAGAATCAAACTCTCATTTTTTCATCAAGCTTCGATTTTTTTTTTACTTGGGACCATCCGCAAGAGATCATTTTTAATATAGTTCACAGAAACTCAAAATTGAGGTACGAATTCCAAGGTACTAAAATTGTCGGATCATGATGCAATTTCATCGTGAATTGGCAAAAAAATAACTCGCAATCAATTGTATCGGACACCTAGCAGAGTTTTCTCTGAAAATTTCACGATAATATTTTTGTATCCCCGTAGATAGAAATCCCACAGGTATTTCAGCACGCAAAATGTAGACTTGCCTGGAAGCAGTTAAGTGGGAGAAATTAGTATTTTTCAGCAACCCATGAGCCAATTATAAAAACATCAGTTTGTTGGCAATTCATAAGAACGTGCATTCTAACTTTGATGTTTTCCAGTAAAATTGTTCTTAAGGAAATAATAAGTAAACTTACCTGAATGTCCCCCTCAGACCCTCACAAATCCATAACGTTTTAACGGGCAATTAAAACAACGTTTTAATGGAAACAAACAAATCGGTGAAATTTTCTCTGCAATGTATCTACAGAGCAGGATTTGTGGCAGTTTGGAAAACCTGTAAAGTCAGGAAATTCAGAGGAAGTCAGGGAATTTTCTGCGCAGCGTTTAGCAAAAGTCAGCCTAATGAAAAGGAAAAATCTGAGCGTAACTTTAGTTCAAAGGTCAGGGAATTCGAAAATTTTGGAGTCAGGGTATCAGAAAATGAAGATATTATTGGAGTATGTCGAGGGGTCAATTTTACTCAGAATTGCCCTTTCTTGAGGGCCAGTAGGTAACAGAACTCCTATCTTTAAATCAGGTTTATCCTCCATCAATCTGATTAGAGATAACTAAATGATTTTTTTTTTGGGGGGGGGGGAGCACAAGTGATTTATATTTCGTGTCCTTTGTTGTCGAGTTCTGCAAGAGGAAGAAAAGCTGAATGAAAATAGAATGGATTGAACCACGATGCCGCTTTGATTTCAGAGGAGTTTTAGTTGAAATTATGCTTGAACTGCTCTGGAAGTTGGCTACAGATATCCAATAGTTGTAAGTTAATCCACTTTTTTTATTATAGTTGTAGGATCAAACAACAGGCATTTGCTCATGAATTTCTTTGTCTAAGCATGAGTTATTACTTGGATGGATTTTTTCTTGATTTTCATTCTTAAATTTTAAATGAATGTGCTTTTGTATGATATTTTTCACTGGTGCGTAATGTTTTTTGTGGGTGATTTCTCGATTACAGGTATGAATTGTTGAAATGTGCAATACCTCAAAAGTAAAAGTGCACTAATTTTAAACAAAAATTTTAGGCCTGAGTGCAGAAAGGGCACTTCTTGGTTGTGTTGTCCCCGAGTTTTTCCTAACATTTCATCTAGGAACTAGAAATGCTTAAATTTTTTGTTGAAGCTTTTAAATAATACTCTAAATGATTTCACAATGCTCAAATCAATAAATTGCAGGAAAGGCACCCATTCGTTGGTTTCCTCCGAAATATTCGAGTTAATAGTAAAGATTCTGAAACTCTGTAATCGAGAAGTTCCCCCATTTGCACTCAGCGCCTCATTTAGCAACTTGCGCGGTTTGTCTTGTTTTAAAACCCACAGTGGAAACATGGCAAGATCCTGTTAGCTGTATGCTTTTCTGGCTTTAAGTTAGGTGCTGTAACAAGAAGTTTTAAACAGCATATTGAAGTCTAAGTTGCCATTCAATCTTTGAACAACAAGACAGTGCTAGAAATCAAGCATCACAACAAACCTATTGATGGCTACATGCATTGAAAGTAAAGCTTCTTAATTTAAAAATCCCCCATTATTTTTTATTTTCATCAAGGAAAACTACTTCAAACGTCGCCTTGCAATTCTGCAAGATTTTCTTTACGAATGACAGAAGGAAACTCACAGAAAGTTTTTTTAAAAACTGTTGGTTGATTTTCCACGGAAAAATTAAAACATGAACCGAGACATAACAACTTTGCAATCTGAGATATGCATTTTTCAACTTTAGCCATTGATATGTTTTCACATATTTCCTTTCAGTACAGGAAGCGGATGGTGAATTTTTATGTCATCCTATCAGTGAGAGATCAGCCATTTCCTGTGTTTGAAGTTATTAACTACTTAGTTGCCAAAAAATCAATGTTTTTTCAAATCCAATTTCACTCTAAATCAATATAATTGTGCTTCACAATTAAATCATTTTCTCAGTGTGTTTCTCAAGCTTCCAAATCGTGTGCTTCACAGGGGAAAGAAACGTGTGGTAAACGCAGTTATTCACTGATCTTTGAGTTTGTATTTGATGGCCAATAAACCCACGTTAATTTTTATTTTGTTTAATGCATTGAATTCAACATTTTGCCAACGGTGTGAGGCACCTGACATCGTTCTTAATTTTGGATTAGAGGCAGGTGTCAGTGCCTGAAAGTGAGCCAAACCCATATTCATTTTAGCCGTAACGTGCCTTTGTCGACAGTGAGTTGATATGAACATCGAAAGTGTTTATCTTTCATCAATGAGTTGATTGATGCTTCATTTTTACCTTACCTCGTGGTTTCTCAATGAAATTTATAGTATCGAATTTTCAATAATTTTTCCAGACCAGCGAGGGGTATGATTTTGAAAAGAGTATTAGGTACTTTATTTTAAGGAACTAACAAACCATTCTGTTGTAATTTTTTGGATACTCTTCACTGAAACTAACTGGAAATCAGCTTTCTGCCACTGAAAATTACAAGCAAACGACTGCTGTCAGCCTCCCATACGAATGGCTTGTGAATGTGGATTTGTATCTAACCAAGGATTGAAATGTTTGTAACCAACCTTAACCTTCCGAAGCACAAATTCTATACATATAGAGAAATTGATCTAGAGTATCATTCTGTGAGAAATATCCTTTAAAATTTTGCCTCTTTGTTTCAGAACAATATCTGGAGAAATTGATGATTCAGCGAGCGAACAAGAAAAAACAGTTGGATGAGTAAGCTTCTGGCTCCTTACAATTAGGCCAAAGCCGCAATATTAGATTTATTCTGTTTCCATCCTCTTGTCTTGAGTCGAGTAAGATTTCTGAAAAACAGGTACCAAAGCAACACATCCTTTTTCCGTTTTCCTAGTAGCTCTACGTACAAATATTTGCAATTCGCAAATAAAGAAGACAATTTTTTACACAACAGAGCGTCACTTGTTTTCCGTAGAAATATCATCCTTCCCAATGGTTATGGGTGTTTCTATGCACTGCATCGAATGTCATAGTTCCCATCAGTTTTTCTTTTTTCAATGATACCAGAGTGAAAAATTACGCTAGATATTAGAAAAAATTGAATATTGATTACTTTCTGCCGCAGAACGAAGTTCATACAAATTAATACATTGTGATCCTGTGTCATCAAACTCAGTCTAAAAATATCTTTTTTCTTTGTCACATGAGTAAAAGTTTGAAAAACTTTAATTGACTTAAACTTTAATCATTGATCTTGTCAGAACTTTTCGAAAACTCTAGTATTTTGCATGAAATATTTTTCCGGATGTATTATAGAAATTACCTATCTTTTTTTTTTTATGGATTCCAGACTGTCAAATTCTGAATTCATGATTTCATATTCTCAGTCTCTTTTTTCTTTTTCTTTGTTTCCAAGCGTTTCAAACAAAGTTTGGACAATCGTTTGTTTGAAACATTTGGTAAGAGAGGGCGTTAAGATGGGACAGAGGTAATTGGTTCAAGAGCTTGATGGCTGGGGATCCACTGAAGGTGACGATAGGTAGTAACATGTTTGAAAAATAAATATTAAAGAACGTTGAGTTTTTCATAAATTCCAATACTATCAGTGATTTTTTATAGTAGTTGCCAGTGGTACAACAATGTGAGTGCCATTTTTCACTAAAAACACTAAATCACAATCCATGGTCTTTCTTCCTGTGTAAAATTTCTCTGTCAAGTGCTGATGAAGAGGTGGTTGATGAATTTAACTGAGTTTCATCACGAACGGCACAACTGAAATCCAAAATAATAATCCAGATGCTTGAAAAGCAAAAAATAAACTCAACAGAGAAATTCATTTTTGATAGTGAATTGAAATGGCATCGAATAATGAAGAGGATGCCAAAAGGGTTGCAATAATGCTGCCTTAATGAAACTCACAGCTACAGTCCACAGCAACTTTAAGGCGATACCCTCGTTACGTTTCTGAAACTTTTTCAGCAACCATTTACCGGACTGGGTTCCTCCAAGTGAAAAAGCAGTAATGCCCAATTTTATTCCGAAATAGAGCTTACCAGACTTTGAATTTCCCCTCTTCAAATATTGTAGCAATTATGAAATGGGGAATGAATTTATGTCCTCCGGCAAGAAATTTAATTATTATTTTTCAAGAAGTCCACACAACATATTTCTACTGATGTCACAGGTGATTTTAGGAAAACACGTCTTCTTATTAATTGATTATACATTCCTTCTCAGGTAATGTAAATTACCCGTGTTTGTCGGCACCTTTATCCTTTCTTTTAAATTGGTTTACCAGAGGCCTCTTCCAATCGACTCTTTCAATTCAAGTTTTAAAATGTAAATAATTACCGAAGCGTTAAATTTTCAGAACTGATATTTTAACTCCATGTGAAACAATTATTTTGTCTTTTAAGTGACTCAAAGTTCGAGCATTTGCTTTTTATTACAATTAAATCAAGAGACACTGACCTTATCGAATAACTTTTGTTATGGAATCTTTCATTTTGTTATTTTTTACTGCATCATTTGTTTCTGTTCTCAATTTTTTCCATCTTTTAGTTTTTTTCTTCATAATCTGTAACTGCTTCACTATTTGATCAGTATTCGCGTGATGTATTACAGCATCACGTAATGATTATTGTAAATCGTTTTGTCAATTAATCACACAGTTGTGGAGTTTTAGGTTTCACGCATGTAATGTGAATGAACTTTCATAATAAAAGTGAAATTTTTTCCCACATTTGAATTTCATTTCCAAATTCCTTGGATTATTTGCCATTGAGTTAGGTGAAATAGATCTGAACTGAAAAATTTCAGAATTATACCCAATTTCTCATCAAATTTCATAAATAGTCTCAAAGCTCAACAATGAGGAATTAAGATTTATTAGGAAAATTCTGTGTGTATTGGATACTGTTTAAATGGGAAAAATTGCCTTAACTATCGATAAAACTGAAATTATTCTCTGTCATTTTTAAAGTTTTACCAAAGATCAACTATCAATAATGTAAGTTAGAACACACATTCATCTGAATCTGTAACACTATAGGTGCCTTTGTCACTTTTTGTTTTTTAAAGGCGAATGATTAAACATCATTTCCTGAAATCTTTAATGACTTTTCTACGTTTTCTAAAGGGTTTTTCATATAAATTTCTAAAAATAGCATTAGCTCCTTTGTCTTTCAATAATAAAGCAGTGCCTAGTGCAAGTTCAAAACACTGCAATTGGATTGCATTTTGCAAAAAGGAACCAGAAGCATTGCAATGATGCTAAGATTGTGCAAATTATCCTTTGCAGCAAAATAACTGAAATCAAGAGATAATATGAAATTTAACTTTTAATTATTTTTACTTAGATTCACAGTTTTCAGCGAGTAAAATAGAACCTGACAATGGATAATCGGTTTTTTTTTTCAAGACAAAAGAGGTTGCACACTCTTAGGAACATTACAATTCTCGTGGTTCCTTTTCGCAAAATGCAATCCAATTAAGGTACATGTTCTTTGAATTTCATGATAGCCATATCTTTAAATTCTGCATTTATTTTTTTTTCAAAAAAATAAAAAAATCATAGTTTAGGTAAGCTACAGATGAGGGAAGGAGGTAAGTGACAGGTAAAAAAATTTCTTTATGATGATTGAAGTAAGTGATTTTGAAATAAATTCATTTCTCCCAATACTTGAAGTTGGCCAAAAAATCGACCTCAGGAACTCGGTAACTCAGTAACTCAAGTAAATTGAAAATACCAAACATGCTCCTCTGATAATCACAAAAATTTTAAATACTCACATTCTGCTTCAACGAAGTCTTCAATTTTTAAAGTTGCTTACACCCGGATAGT
>NW_017557940.1:0-10336 GCF_001854935.1 Bemisia tabaci
TGGGGGTCATTATGTGTCCGCTTTGACACAGACATCGAAAAGTGTTGTACATCGAATGATATAACGACTAGATCAGTCTAGTAGGAGCCAACTTCAAGCTGATTTGACCCCCCCCCCTCCAAAACATTTAAAACGACATTTAAAAACGACACTTTAAAACACATTTAAACAGACACAGACATTTTAAAACGACCGATTAACTCTAAAGCATTTGTAAAAGCTGATTTTTTAATTTTTAACTTTTTTATTCACAAAAGTTGACTATAATTTATTATTGTATCCATCATTAATTTTCAGCGGAAGATCGGGACTCAAAGGTTTGTCAAAGCCGAACCGGTTCATGCTCTATGGTGGAGAGCTCTTTTGGGCCGCAAGTTATTATGTTTGCAGCGCAACTTTCGGCTGGTGTGGGGGCGTCTTTGTTCAAAACCGTCGGCCCAGCGTATTTGGACGATAACACCAAACAAACTAAGACAGCAGGGATGATGAGTAAGGCAAAACACATTCTGAAGAGGTCTGAAGAGGTCACATTCTGAAGAGGTGTTGTGATTAATATATTTCGAGTCTAGGACGGATAAAATTTCGATGGAATATTTCATAATTTTTCACGACGTGGGAAATATTGAAGAAATAAATATTATATTTATTTTCTGAGTCGGAAAATGTAACCTGCGATTGAGTATATAAACTGTTTTAAAATTTTAAATTATTTTTTCCCTTCACGAAGATAAGAAAATAATCTTGCCATTTTCCTCATAAAGCTCTCAGAGTCTCTTGTCTTCCTTGTAAGCAAAAATGCAAATATTAAATCAACCAAATAAGTGGTAATGAATAATTGCTTAAGTCATTAGTCATGGTTTTGAATCTGAGTTTTTTTTTTCCTTCCTAGAATATATATGGCTATTATATATGACATAAATTTATGCTGGACGTTGAAATCAAACAGGTTTGTTAATTTTGTTACCTTTCCTCACAAGACAGGGGTAACATGCGAATTCGAAGTGGTGTGTCAGGGCAAGTAAGCGCCCTTCGGGGGCCCGGGCCCTGGCACCAGGGACCCAGTATCCCCACCCTTGTGGCGAGCCTGAGCACGAATAATTGTTTCTCTTTGCCGTCACTAATGCACTTTCTTTCCCTTGCTTTATTTACATGTTGTACTGGTTCCGTCTGTCTTAATTATATACGGATGCTTTATGGGCTACACGTGTGCAAGACAGCCGAAGATAAAAGAGATGTAATTGGCTCTCGTTGTTTAACTTTTCTCCCGACTTTGAGCGACAGCTCATTGAGCGCATATAGCGGAGCATGACAAAATCACGCCTCGCGCCATAGCGCCTTCAAGTTTGCAGATGCAGCACAAACATCCATCCAGCACAAATAGTTGCATCTCTGCGCCGTCATGAACGCGCGAAACTCTGATGGAACTTATCTTATGGAACTAGTTCTACTCGTGACGCTGCTAACTGCCTTCAGCACTTAATTTGAATGTGGGAAAACAGACCGTATTTATTTTGCAAATTTTACATGATCATGTATCTTATTTAGTCAAAATCCAGTAATCGCACAAAATTATTAGTTTAATTTTAAAATGCCTCCAATTGTTGAATAGATTTCTTTTCTAAAATAGTTCCATAATTTATGCTCTCATTTTTTAGGGATCCTTTCTATACAATGATAATATCAGAGAGCTTAAGCAGCTATATTTATTAACTTCCATGGGTCTTTTTTCAGGTCTGAGCTATTTACTCAGCGAAATTAGTCCATTTCTTAGTTTTCAACTCTCAGGTTACTGCCTAAAAAGATATGTCACTCCATACAAAGAAACAAGGTTAAGCCCAACAGACCCAAAATGGCTCGGAGCCTGGTGGATGGGTGAGTAAAGTCCTTTTTCTATGAATTTTCCCGGTTTTCTCTGTCTTTTATGGATTTCTCTGCTGAATATTTTACATTAATTCAGAGAGTAATTAAAATGTGAGAATTTTTTTAAAATCCATCCTTACAACGCTAAAGTGAGTGATAGGACTTAATGACCTGCAAAAGTGGAATTAATGACATATTTTTTTAAGAATATGTTATTCAAAATTATCTATTTAAGGTAACATTATGTACCATATGTATTTATATACCATTATGAATATTATTAAACTAAAATAGTAAAAATTGGTATTTAAGTGAAAAATCTTAAATAAAATCAAAAGACAAAGAAGACCCTTTAGCACTTTAAAAATTAACCAACCCTATTTGGTAATACCCTACTGCTAATAGCGTGCGAGTGTATTCAAATGAAATTAACGGAAACAAGTTTCGATGCCATTATAATAAAAAAAAAGAGTAAAATCGTAGCCACTCCTTCATAGTAGGAAAAACGTTCACAAAACTTAAGAAACTTCTACATACACTAACTGCTTCTCGTAAAACTAGTTTTTTACCGTTAATTTGCGATTTAACGCCTTTCAGTTTTGAACTTCAACACATCAAATATGTGTATGATTGTAAAACGACAAAAATGCGTATCTCGGTTCGCAGTGTTGCAGACTTCCTCACATACTTTAAATTCTACCCGAAAAACTATCAAACGTCATCTGTTTGAAAATTTTAGTGGTATTTTTCTCTTCAAAAAAGATTTTCTGCGAAAATTCTAGCCATGATGTTGTCAACTCGAGGTTTCCTTCTAAAAAATAAAAAAGGAAAAAAGGAGCCGAGCTATCGGAGCATCGCGAACGAGTTATAATTTTTACTGTTTCACCATCGATATATTGTTCGAACTTTATCGGATCAATTGGACTTATTTCTGACAAACGGAATCATGTGCATTAAGACATGAGCCCCGAGACCCTTAAGAATATATGCATAATAGAGCTCACGTCATATTGCACATAGTTCCGTTTGGCAGAAATACGTCCAATTAACTTATCGATGTTTTTTCCTTCTCGTAATAGGTTGGTTGGTCATCGGAACCATGACTGTCATCGTAGGGTGCCTTTTAAGTCTTTTCCCGAAAAAATTGCCCAGGGCTGCGGAGAGAAGGCATTACGCTCTCACAAGGAGAGAGAATTTTGCGGCATCTACAAATAAGAATACATCAATTAAAGGTATACATGAACATAGGTACTTTTCATTTGATAAAGAGACCTCATCGATGGTGTAAGACCGCAACCACGTATCTCGGTTTGCGACGTCGCAGACTTTCTGTCATACTTCATTTTATAAATTGAAAACTTCAAGCACATCAAACTTGATTTTCAAGCATTCGTGATGCACTGTTCGCTACAATATTGACCACAACTTCGACGAAATTTTACAGTGAAAGGAAAAACAGACATTTTAAAATTGAAAGTAGATGAGGAAAAGTTGTAATATTTATTTTCATGTAACATAAATCATTACGGCCTTATTTAAATTAATTCACCAAATTTTGAAATTTGATATTTGGCACAAGGGTGGAAGGAACTTTTTTCCCTTCCCATCAAACATAATTAATCCTGCCTGAACTATTGCTCTTGTTGCGTTAAGTGCGATCGTCATTCATTTATGAGAAAGCTATTCGTTTTTCACAAAAGTACTAATTAAAATCAAAGTTGTTTCACCAGAATGCACTTATTGTTTTCATAGTATGTTTGAAATAAAATGTTTATTTATCATTTCAGGTTTGATCTCCACTTATAAAAGGTTGTTAAAGCGACCTATTGTCGTCTACTATTACTTAGCAAATATATTCTTTGTCTTCGGGTACCATTCATACATCTACTACCTACCGAAATACATGAGGAATATTTTTAGTATACCAAGCTCTACCGCAGCTACATACGTAGGTACGTCGTGAAAATTATAAACTCATTTACTGAGCTTAATCCTAAATGATTGAATCTTTGAAATAAATTTGCACATAATTTGCAGCTACACACAGATAACCAGTGCCGTGGCGTGAATTGCGATTTATCGACTGTTATGCCATTTAAACCTATGGAAAATGATCAATAAACAGGGTGTTCGCAGCAAACACCTAAATAATCGATTCTTTACCATAGTTTTAAATTGCACAACAATCGATACATCGCAATTCACGCCGCGCCACTGAGCTTAACATCTTCAGATTGAGCTCTTGGCTCTTAATTTCCATTTAAGGAAACCCTGGCCGCTTTTTACAGTCTTTCTGCATGTAGTTTTGATAGGTAACCACGGATTGATACCATACTTCGTTGTAATATAGATTTCATACACTTAAAAAAATATTTCGATGAAAGACAGTGAGCTTCGGTTCATATTGAATACCGAACTTTTCCTAACCAGAGGAATCAGGGTTTCAGCCGTGCAAACCCGAACTTCGGCCACATAAACGACAAAAGTTCCGTGTTCAAAATCAAGAACATTTTCCCCCGGTATACACGGAGAAAAATAAGGTAGTCGATACAACCAGCGGCTAGTTAAAAATGCGCCAGCTGCCGTGAGGTAGTTACGATAACTACCGCACGGTAGCTGACGCATTTTTAACTAGCCGCTGGTTGTGTCGACTACCCTATTTTTTTCCGTGTAGATAGATAAACATGCAATGCAAGGTAATTTCGGTTTTATACCGGAGAAATTGTGCACAGCGCACATGTAAAAAGAATGAATTGCTATGAGAACGCAGTGGTATCATTTCTGGAATGACACAAGAAGATTGAACATCGGACTAATATGGCACACACTTAACAATAATCAAACATTTTTCCATTTCCTCATCGTCTCGCTAATGTTATTACATGATTTCAACGTAGGTAGCAAAAAATTTTCTATCAGTAGGGATAACCTTTTGGTTAAATTAAGAATTTAATATTTGGGATTCTTTCCGATGCCTATAGGTAATGTTGGTCTTACGTTCTGCGCGCCTGCTCTGCTACTGAGCGGGTTCATTATTTCAAAGTTTAAGCCCCGAGTAAGATTGCTATCTGCGTGGAATGCTGTCTCCTATTTCATTATCCTCGGTGGAATACTCAGTTTACTGTTCATAGGATGTCCGGAAAATGAAATTAGTCTGAAAGCTGGTACAGAAGACATGTAAGTACTTTTAACGGCATATCCACGAATCAAAATGACTATCAGTCATACTCGCAGTATACTAGATAAGAGCCAGTTAAGGCTGATGAGAGCTTAATACCCTAGTAGCAGTGATCGCGATAAGTTGCGATTTTATCG
Source organism: Bemisia tabaci (assembly GCF_001854935.1). Taxonomy (NCBI): domain Eukaryota; kingdom Metazoa; phylum Arthropoda; class Insecta; order Hemiptera; family Aleyrodidae; genus Bemisia; species Bemisia tabaci. The sequence continues at coordinate 5,176 of NW_017557940.1, forward strand.
ATGTCGATTGATTGCAATGATATCGGATAAAACATTGCGATAAATTGCGATTTCATCACGTAAATTTGGAATAAAATCGCGATTTCATCGACGGCAATTTATCGCAATATTATCGAACAAAAAACCGTGATAAATTGAAGTAAAATTTCGATTTTATCAAACGCGATTTTATTGAGATAAAATTGCGACCAGATCGAGGATGATTGCTCAGATTTTGATGATCCAAGCGATTCTATCGCCAAAAAATCTTATAAAAATCGCGACTCGATCCCAAAATATCGCAATTTTTCCGTTAAAAAGTGCTGCATGGGTACAGAGCCAGTGGCTCCTGACTTTTCCTCATTTATGAAATCCATTTTTCAGCCTCCGATTGGAGGTAACTAATTTTCCGCTTTTTTTCGGAACAGCGCGAATTTTACCACCTCTTGTAATGCTGGATGTCATTGCGATTACGTGGAATTTTACCCTGTCTGCCATGCCATCACGGGCAACTCATACATCTCACCTTGTCACGCTGGTTGCAAAAATGCCGAATCTTCCAACGAGAAGGTAAGACTATTAATACTTTCATTCGTTGTTGAAAGAATATGGCTTTGATCTGTGATTTTTAATTCAGTGCTATTCGAAACGAACACCGTAATAATCGACTCTTTACCATAGTTTCAAATAGGGAAATATCGATAATCGATCATTCACGCCTCGCCACTGAAATTTTTAAGGGAAAGTCTTCAGCAGAGAAATGGCTAAGAGGAATGGCCGTGTACAAAGAAATTTTCCTGAAAGGTCCCTTCATAATTTGCGCATTTTGTTGTCAAATAGGACGCATTTTAGGTACACCAAAAAAAACTAAGTAGACACGTTTCAAATCAAAATGATAGGTATAAACAAAGGAATAGCGTGTGATGTGATTCTTTTTTATGTGATTCATATTAACGAAATTACCTCTAACCTGTATTCGTCCGATTGTTTTGCGGTTTTGATTTCCACTCTAACAATATCAGTAAATCCTTAATAAAAATTACGGATCAAGAAGTGAACTTAGGATACGTAGAACGCTCTTGGTATAGGAATCATTATTATTTTACTTGTCGCTATGTTTTAGTTCTCAGATTGTACTTGTCATTCAAATTCAGTCAAATCCGGATTCATGTCACTGAATAAAGTGGAACAACTCCCAGACAAGTTTTCTGTTCGAACGGGAATGTGTCCTGTTAACTGTCAGTCTAATATCTATGCCTTTCTCGCAATTTTCGGCCTCATAAAATTTGCGTATGGAACCTCTAAAGTTTCCAGTTTCCTAATATCAGTCAGGTTTGTTTCATTTTTACAACAGCTCTGCCGTGATAGCGAAGAGACGAGTAAGTGTCAAATTCTCGAAATCGAGTGTCCTTCAAAATTCGTATGATCTCTTGTAGATAAAATCACTGAAATAGCTAAAACAGCAAAATTCATCTTAATTGTATAAAATCGAGACATACGAAAAAGTCATATGTGCGCAAAAATGACGCAATTTTAGGCAAGATAGAAGTAAGTAACATTAATTTTCTAGAGAGCCGATGAAAACATGCTTTCAAGTAAAGTGCCGCCCCGTTCTGCCAATGTCTGACCTGAAAATGTGTTTGTTGCGTGTCCAAAACGCAACCTCGCAAGCATGCAGAAGACAGCCTTTACGGCTGTCTTGCCTAAAAATAGCCTAGCATGAAATTGAAAAATAACCCTTTTTACGTAATTTAAATCACATCGATCTATTTTTAACCATCTAAACGATTTCTAAGAGTCTTTCTAAGAGACTGATTATTGGCAATTTGCCAAAGAATAACGGAGGCGTCTTTCAACAAAATTTTCCTGTCCGACGCTTCTGGGCCCGTTTCCTCAAAACTCCATGTTCGCACTTAATGCTCTTTTCGCTATCTTAGCAGAGCTTATAAGTACACATCTATGATGCCATCACCACCAGCCAATCAGCATCGAGTGCTGCAGCGCCCACCGTCCAATCAGAATGCTGTCCTCTGGGCCGTCCGCATAACCGGACTATTTTAACAGACGTGAATGGCTCTAAGGGCAGAATTCTAATTGGACAGCGCCACGGCGCGGCGCTGCTGTGTGATGCCATCATCACCATCCAATCAGCATCCAGCGAGTGCAGCGCGGTCCAATCAAAATGCTGCTCTTTGAGCCGTCCACGCATCCGCGTCTCTCGTTTGCGGATCATTTCAATGCTGGCGAGAGAGCCGTTTAGGATTTGATAATCGAATGCCTTATCCAGTCCTCAAAACTCCCTAGAACCTACCTTAAAAGGCAAACCGTATGGTATAGCTCACGATGTGATTCATCCCAAATTTGTTACGTAATTTACGGTCAGCTCATGATTGATTGATAGATTCTCAGTGGTTTTCCATTGATGTTCAGTCCATTTTTAAGTTATTTTTGGAATTCGGAGAGTCAAGTTTATTGAACTAATTGTTTTAAATGGATACTCTTCTTTCCATAGGAGTGTAGAGAAGCAAGATAAAAGCATTTTCATGGGATTGTTGATAACTCTGAGTGCTCTCTTTGGTTACATTCCTGGACCGATCGTTTATGGAAAACTCCTTGGTATGTTCCACAAGTTCACTCTGAAGAGTTAGCTAAGTATAAGTTTTACATGAGATATAACTTAAAAGAAAAAAAAAGATCCTTGAGAAAAAGTTACCTGTGCAAAAATCATTTAGTGAAAACTAAAATTGCAGGCCGACAAGGTTGCATACTGATGGTGATGGTTGAAGTCGAAAAAAGTCACGATGGAAAATAAGTACTTTTTTTCGATCGATATCCAGATTCTCTTGGGTGCGATTCTATCGAGGTTTTCGCCAAGCACAACAGTGATGCTATATGCTGCCTTTGAGATATTCTGAAATAACGTTACTAACGGGTTCATGAAACGTAATAACTTTCAATCGCGATCATTCCACCACAAATTCCCAAGTAGCACAGTGTAATGAAAATATTAATAACAATATTTTCATTGCAAACAATATATAACAACATTTATATGACAAACGATAAATAAAAGTGCGATTTATTGCATTAAAATTGAGTTGTTTTTACCATAAAATTGCAATATTTTTTCGTCATTTGATCAATAAATGCCGATTTTAAGCATAAGTGTCAGACCGATAGCGCCGGTGAAACTATCAGGCTCGTTTGCGGCGTTTAAAAATCTCTGCTTCCGTTTTATTTTTTTTTGAAGGAGAGCAAGTCAATATTATTTCTTAGAATTTTCGCTGAGTTTTCCTCGCACACACAGAAAAAAAACAAGGAAGTTTTCAAGGATTGACGTTGAGAGGTTTCCCATTTAAAAAACGAAGTATGACAGGGAGTTACGACGTCGCAAACCGAGATACGTGGTGTGGTAGTTTCACCGTCGAATGTCGATGGGCAATGCAGTGCCCAGTGCGACGAAAAACCTCATATAAGCGGTGCCCCTTCAATCAGTAGACAGGCAACATACACAACACGCTGATGCACTGGCAATAATTGGACTACATTTTGCAATTCGGGACTATACTGCCTTGCTAAGGAAGAACGCCGTATGAACATTCGAGAGTTGCCAAATTTCCTTCGATGAAATGTTTATTTTTGAGGAAAGTTATAGATATTTTTTCCTTGTAATTTTCGGGAACTTTAGGTGAAATTGCGAGCAACATTATCTGAAAAATTGGAAGAAAAGAATTCATTAGTTTACCAAGAAATTCGTGCTTTATAAATGGCAATTTGGTAACGCCTGAAGGTTCATACGGCGCTTTTCCTTAGCACGGCAGTATAACTCCCGGCTCATCTGTAAAAACACTTATGTATGCAGGGAAAATCCTGGTACATACAGATGCAATTTATTGCAATGTGTACTGCTTGGATTCACCGAACTGAGGTATTAGTCATCAAAGCGCTGCATTTTTTAATTTTATTCAATTTAAATTATCTGACGCGGCCGAAGCCGTATAAGAAACCAAAGCGGACGAAATACGTAAAATAATATCATTCTCGAGATCAACGAAGTAAAGTCAGTGAGAGTAACAGTTTCACTTTTATATATTTGAAACATGAGTATTTCAAGGATATGAAGATGAATTAGACGGCTCATTATTTGCTTTTATCGTTTTTTTTTTCCATTACCTAAATATTTTTCCATTACCTAAATATTTTTCATAATTCGCTCTTTCTCCGTAGATAGTGCATGTTTAGTCGCAGGCAAAACTTGCGGAGGAGCAGGGAATTGCTGGCTTTACGACAACAAACGTTTAGGATTTCGTCTCACAGCAACGACCGCAGGTTAGAAATCATTTTTGACCGTAATAACAAGCCAATTTTCCTTTATCAAGAAGAGGTACAAATTGCAGAGAGCTAAAGCCTAACATTTTTAAAGAATTGGGTGATGTTGAAATAAAAGGTATTATTTGATATCATATAATATTATTTCGAAAGTGAAATGAGATCACTATAGACTAATTGAATGTGGGTATAGAAGACGAGATCTATCTGGATCATTTATAACACAAACCATACAGCGGGCCGATTATTGAAATGTATAGACAAAGCTATAGACAAAGAAGACATAAGGAGTATAGAGCGATACTATTGGTTGAAATGGGTGGTTCTCATAGACTAGGGGGTAAATGATGGACTAACTATCCCGCGGGTCTCTCGTGAGTTGCCGTTAGTTAGTCTATTACCTACGTCCTTTCAAAGGACGTTTGCAATGGACAAAGGACTCCTTTGTCCATTGCAAACCACCCGCTTCCACCAATAGGAACCCTCCATATCCTTTTTATCTTCTTTGTCTATAGCTTTGTCTATCAATTTCAATGATTATTGAAGCCAGGGGCGGACTGGCACTGAAAACGTGACAGGGAACATCGGGCCGTTAAAGTTGAGATCGACCCATATTAGTTGTTTTTTGAGAGGCACAAACTGGCCAAAATCACCTCTAATTGGACGCATTTAAATCAAAAGGAACTGTATTCATTGTGTCATGAGCCCTGCCATGCATGAGTTCTTATGGATCTCGCAGCTCATGACGGAATGGCTATAGTTCCCTTTGATTTAAACACGTCCAATTGTCAGCCGGGATTTTTCCGGTGTTCCCACCCAGGCCCGCCACAAGGGGGGGGGGGGGGGGGGGGGG
>NW_017557994.1:0-17929 GCF_001854935.1 Bemisia tabaci
GTCGTGGCGGTGTACTTGCGGATGCCACAAAACAGGCCTTAAATGCTCTGAGTGTGCATCACTACTTGCAAGGGCAACTCATCCGAATTTTGCAGAATCCCAGATTTGGATGATGAGGACAATAATGTCGATGGTGATCTCCTTGACGTAGAAGAACTATATCATGGACTAATGAAGGAAGTCGACTAGTTGCACCGAGTATTAAACAGCTATCGCACGTGACACGGCCATCAACGTCCGACAGCCAGCCGAAATCACCAGTCTTAGGGGGTCCATCCTCTGACCAATCGACTCCCAAGAAGAGAAGAAAATCGTCGTGGCTCACAAAAAGGGGGGGTGCATGGAGGGGGAGGGTCGAAACGTGGGGGATAGAACATATTTTCTACCAATATTATACCCCATAATTTCCTTGATTCCTAATCTGCGCTCACTATTTTTCTCGTCTTACTCAGTGTTTTCGGCGGGGGANGGGGGGGGGGGGGGGGGGGCTTCACTTTTCAGGTGCTTGCCCTCCTCCCTCGATTTATTTTTCCACTTAGCCTGTACTTTAAATCTGAATCATTTTTATAGAGCAGAGCTTCAAGTCTGCATGATCAGTCTTGAGAAACAAGGATAAACACTCCCTCTTCATTAGTACTTGTTATAACGATGTTCGGGGGTTCTCCCCCCCCCTCCCGGACTTTGGCGCAAAAATAATAGTCAATGAGCTGACAGTAAATCGTACCAACAGTTAAGAGTGACATGAAGCAGCGTTTTTCGTTGAACAGCCGCGGGCGAACTTTTCCTGCAGAATAATAGTTAAAAATACGCCTTGGAATGACGTTTTTGCAATTTTGGGGGGGCACCGGGGGGCTACGGAAAATTGATGGTGTGTTATATCGCTCCAAAATTTCACGAGGATTCAGAAAATGGTGCTATACGTAGTAATACGAGCAACCGTTCTCGAGTTATGACCGGAAAACCGATTTTGGGGAACTTACCCCCCAAAAAACCCAAAGCCGTCACGCTATCGATGAGGACTTTTTTTTGGGGACTCAGGGGGCCATAAGGACTCACTATACCAAAAATCAGCTTGTTATTAATTTTTTCCCTTAACTGTTCGAATTTGTCGTATAATTCCTGGACTACTCCCCGCTCCCCATAACTTTTGAACGGTTACACTTAGCGTAATACATTTTTTACAGTGTTCCTAGGTCAGTAGGAACTACTTTTGGGCATACTTAAAATTTCGGGGCGGCGTCCCCCGGCTGCTGGGTGGATCCCAACTCAATATTTTCAAACGACAGCGCGGCAGCCCCCATTATTTATGGCATTTTCAAGAAGATAAAAAAAGAAAATTCTTGCTCCACAAAGGAGGGCTCTACGATTTTTTATCGTCGACATATTTGCGACCAAAGTAAAAAATAGGCTTGTTTTAAAAAAATTCTGTGCACCGATTGAAAAATCCTAGGAAATCAAACTTGTGCTTCAAATATTAAAAATTACAAGTACTTTCAAGGAAAATTGTTAATTTGGACTTTATAGGTCGCAGGCCGCCCCCTCCGGTTACTCCGCGGACCGCACTCTCCCACGTAACTGGAACGTTTTCACGTAACCAAAAAAAATTTCGACAGTGTTGGCAAGTCTACGGTACCTACTCTTGAGCATACTCAAACTTCCCCCTGGTCACCAGGTAGACCTCAAACCCTATCATCACCTCAATACCTAGTGACCAGGGGGTGCTGCCCCGAAAGTTTGAGTATGCTCAAAAGTAGGTACCGTAGACATATCAACACCGTCTAAAGGAGGAGTATCGATAAGGGACGTTTTTGAACACACCCCGAAAATTCCTCAACTCCGCGATTTTTTGCGTATTGAAGGTGCATATTTTACAGAATGCATCATGGTTCGGTCGGTTCCGGTCTATTTCACGATCTGCTACTGTCCTAAACATGGGTTTGAAGGCCGATTTCGGTGAAAAATGCAGTTTTTCGGCATCCCATTCCCATTCCCATCGGCAAAGCAAAAAGTCCCTCGAGTATGTATGTTCATTACGGATGTATGATGTTACTTTGGTCAATATTCGTCGATGTCAAACGTCGAAGATGTCAAACGATGTCGTCGAAGCTCATAGTTAAAAAAAAGCTGTGTTGAATTTTCCTGCTTTTCGTCATTATTTCAAAAGGCTTAAAAAGGGCGACTCATCTTACACCAGAATTGAACCTCTTTGGCAGAAAGCGTTTGTAGGTGGTCATAACCGTACTCTAACAAATTTTTTTAGATTCTAAGCCTCCCCAAAAGCCGGTGTTGCCAGATTTTATTGCCTAAAATAACAAAAAACTGAGTGCATATTTCAGTATTTGGAGGTTGTTCCTCGCGGAGCTCATTCAGCGAAGTTCTTCAAAAACCCTAAATTTTCATAGATTATGGGCACATTACTAGTGATTATATAGATGTAATTATCTATAGACTTCTGCGTAGGCGTCGGAGAGGGCGTCCAGCCAAACGGTGGGTGGAAGGCATCCATCAAGAGATGGAGAGATGCCAGCTTCTGGAGGATCTCTACCGTGACAGACTCCTGAGGCGGGTAGGCGTCGCAGAGCACCTTAGCGCGCCGTAAAAGGTTCTTATACACATACACATTTATTTATAGAGCCTCCCACCACGGTGCGACGTTGCCACGTATCATCGGTATAGAAATGCATAAAAACCCGCGTTTCCCTGGTTTTGGGCCAATTTTTCGAATTATGCGCATGGAATAAATGCAAGACGATAATTGCAGTGTTCCGAATTTTAAATGGATCATACTTTGTGCCGGTATTCATTATTTTAAAATCTTGCGCTTAGAGACGACCCATAGACCGTGATCTGAGGATCAAAAGAAATTAAGCTATTTATCAGAATCGCGAGTTCTCAGAGATCCATTCGATCGACGAGATCCACTTGTATTTCTGAACACTTCAATTGAAGTCGTACATATTTATTCCATGCGCATAATCCGAAAAATAGCTCAAATCCAGGGAAACGCGGATTTTTAACGGTTTTAACCGAAGATACGTGGCAACGTCGCGCCGCGGCGGGGAGCTCTATAGATAAATACAAGTATATAGTCACTCGTAATGTGGTCATAACATATGAAAATTCAAGGTTTTTAAACTCTGCTGAATTAGCTTGGCGAGGAACAGCCCCCGAAGACTGAAATAAATGGCTTTTTGTGATTTTAAGCGATAAAATATGGCAACACGGGTTTTTTTTGGAGGGGGCTGTGAGTCCGAAAACTTTATCAACCTCCCAAACCGGGTGTCAAGGAATTTGACCATGATTATTTATCGCCCTATTTTCAGTTTAAATTTTTATCTTGCAATTTTGAATATATTGAGATAAATCAAGAAATCAACAATGTTCAAGTGAAGGAGACGCTCGAAAAGGGCTAAAGAGAGGTTTATATGGAATTAAAGAGTACAAACTCCCTGAAGGAATCAGGAAATATCGACCATAAACCGCAAAAAGCGCTGCTTTTGGTGCTATTCTTCTGTTTGCCGCGGCTTGTCAGCCCTTGTTATTTTGCCATGAGCAAAAAATAATGAATCAACACAATTGCAAATTCAACGAGCTTTGACTTTGAAAATAACCAATTTTGCCGTCAGATCAACCATTGCCAAGTCATAGGATATAATCCACAAAAAAGGTCAAATTTAAGCCATTTTTGCCAAATTTGGTAACTTATGGGTCAACATTTTTTGACGAAAAGTTAAAATTCTTAGTTTTTTATGCTCTTTCCAATGAGGTATCAAAAGATAGGGGTTGCCATTTGAAAAAAAAAGAGTTGGGGGCATAAGAGGGGGCGCCCCCGTAACGGACCTTCGGGGGGAGGGCGCTCGCACCGCCAAGCAAGGCTCCGATTGCCGCGAGATGGAGGGGGCAAGGGCAATTTTTCCGAAAACCGTCGAAGGGCTCCAGCGCCCCTCCGGATCGTAATTATTGGAACTTTATCTCCGTAAGCCCGGGGGCCAAATCTCGAGCCAATAGGACGAACAGAGTGGGAGCAGCGGCGGTTTTACCGAAAAAACCCCTAAGGGCTGCAGCAGCTCCCAGGAGGGCGAACCGTAAAACCCAGCGGGGGTCCCGATGATCAATTTTCAGGGGCGTGTGACACGGGTGGCCGCTGGACGGGACCGAAAATCTCAGGGTCATGGCGAACCGTCAGTAATCTATCTGTACTATAAGCTCTCCGGCCTCCTAAATTTTCATTTCTCGTAATGCTTAGTTCCAGCGTTCTACCGGATCGATTTACAGGATTTTTGCGGCCATCGACAGGCAATTGTCTCCAGGTGAGCCCGTTTTATACACATTTTGAAAATATGGTGTAAGTTATTGTGTATTACGTGTTAAAGTTGCGAATTCTCTCATTTAAGCTTATTGTAAGGATTACGGTGTGATTCCTCCACGGTGCATGGACTCCACACACTCACCCCCACCCTAACCTGATGCATTGGATCCACAGGTCGTGGAGCCCACGCACCAAATTAGAGAGAGACAGAGAAAAAGTGGTGCGTGGAGCCCACGCCCTGTGGATCGATTGCACGTGTGCATCGGATCCACGGTGCATTCCCTCCACAGGCCCCTAGTAGAGCGCAGGGTAAAGGAGGACGCTTTTCATTACGTTATTGCAAAACATTTAAGGACAGGACCTTCCGAAAACTGAAAAATAAGTATTATTCACTGCGGAAGAAGAAAAGAAACAGAATGATAACAGTGAAGCCTCATTTTTGCAGGATGGAAAGTTGATCAATGGCCGCAATTCATAATCATCTAATCGCGCATTCCACCAATTTTACGTGTTACAGTCGATATTAGAGTGGCCCTTAATTTTGAGTTTTCGGGAGTTAAAGTGCGGAACCCTCAAATGGCTCCATTTAAAGAGAAAATAACGCGAAAAAAATACAAACGTGGGAACATTTTTTAAAACGCACCCCTAAAAGCCAAAAGTTGCGCGCGAAAACGCGTTTTTCCGCCATTTGGCGGATTTTACCCACCTTTCAAATGTTGCTACGGCTTTGGGGATAACACTTTTTTTAGAGTACTTTACAAGAAAAAAAATAACCTAATTTACCTCGCCCATTTTAAAATGTCCTTTTCTCTCCCTCAAAGTGGCCACAACGTGCGATTTTTCGTAACAATCTCCCTGCAAGGCGTGTCTTTTTTCTATCTTAAAAATGTTGCTGCGGCTTTGAAATTTTCTGATATAGCGCACTTTTTTAAGCCCTTTTTGAGAAAATTAACAAAATTTCCCTCGCCACTCTTAAGATGCCCCAGCCCCCTCCTCTCTTCGAAGTGGTCACATCGTGCGATTTCGTGGATTGTTCATATCATTCTACCGGTACGGTTTGTCTGAACGAGTTTCAATTTTTTGACGCGTCAAAAGCAGAAACTCTTCAGATTCTAGAAGTAGAGTGTCGATTAAGTCATTTAAGCTAAAAAGAAAGCAGTTTTGTTTAAATACTGGGAAACAAAATCGAGTTAAATGTTGCTACGGGCTTCTGGGTCCTTTTGCAAGTATGTTCAGCATATCGATACTTCACTATTTGGAGGGGACTCACGTCGAGAAGTCAATGTATCGATTCGTTAAATCGATTTTACACTGAACACTGGTTGTTTCTCGGGATTGAAATTCGCTATTATGGATTCATGTAAAAGTTAATAATCCGAGTGAAATCAGAAAAAAATCAACATAACGAATCGATACATCAACTCTCCGACGTATTTCAATGTTACTTGGCTATTTTCTCCCTTTTGAGGGACTTTCTTCATCAAATAGTTTCTTCGTCTGCACCTATTTCTGAAAGTAAAGAATTTCCAGCACACCGCCCCCTACTCCATTTTGCCCATGTTAGTCGCCTCTCGTCCGTTCATGCAACGGTTTATGATTGATTTGTATCTTTGGGAAAGCAACATATATTCAAGGGTAAAAGTGAAAGAACGGCAACACTGACGGCCAGTGAATAGACAAGTCCTGGAAAGAGCGCCAGCAACTCATTGTTTCTCGCTGGCTATTGTCGGCAATTTACAACCCCCGAGTCCTTTCAACTCTCAGGCAACCGTTTCGTTAGTGCGCTATGAATTTTTTTCCGGTCTGGAATTTTAAATTTAAGTAAGCATTTTTGAACTCTCCGTAAAATTTGCACAAAATCCATGTCAAATTAAACCCGAAAAGAGTCACTTGCACATGGTAGCAGATTCTATAAACCTAGTCTATTTACGAAAAACTTTATTTTCTTTTGCGTACACGGAAGATGTTGCATTACTTACTATTCTCATTCTTTGAGATAATTTCGATTCTAACGGGAAAAATAAGCAATTTTCAGGATTTGAAAGTGCCAATTTTTTCCTGACGATGCCGAGCCCAAATATGTCACAGAAAGGATTAGCAAAAAATCCGTGAAGTTGATCACAACATTCAGAACAAATTTTAATATTATGTCAAATACCTAATGCAGTGGTTCATTGGTGCTAATTTGTTCCACTGAAATTAAAACAAAGGGCCGAGTCATTGTCGAAATATCGCGAAAAAACCGAGAGGTGAGGTAATTTCACGCCACTGAGCTAATTGCTTTATTTAAGCAAGACGATGCTTTGGAAATAATTGGGTCGCGAGGCAATATATTTAGTCCTTAAATTTTGTCGTTCCATCATATAAAAAAAACTTAACTCCGCTCACTTCCAGCCGCCCAGCGCTGTAAAATTATAGCGACGAAATAATGTCAAGCTACGGAGCTAAGTTTTTGTTTAAAAAAAAAGATGCTGTTGAAAAATTATGCCGCTCGACAAATATTAAATATTTCATTGCACCATCGCAATTCAGACCAAAATAAAACCGATTACTTTTCTGCCGTCCAGGGCAGCAATACTGATTTATCCCACCTAATACATGAAAGAACACGTCAATTCCTCAATGTACGACCCAATAAATTGTGCCGTTTGGTAAATATTCATTTACTGTTTCGATAATGGCGTCCATTTGTACCGGAAAAAAAAACCGAATCTAATCATATTTTAGCCACCTTGCGCTAAGAAACTGATTTCCTTGTTTCCTTGTACTAGGGAGGAAATAAAAGCGATTCGGGGTTTGCATTTGCTTTATGTCATGTACACCTCTCTCAGTTTGCGGTTCACGTACATGAAGTAATAATGTTTCAGTTAGGCTTTCGATGAAATCGAAGACTTATTTTTGGACATCAAAGATAATGGAACACTCTTTCAATTCAAAAAACGCGAAGAACGTTGAGAGATTATACGAAGTTGGGTTCGAACCCAACATGCAACTATTTTAACTCCGCGGTGGGCCGGGATACATACTCTGGATTTTTTGGGCGAAATGTGATCTGCTTACGGCCTACGCGCGCTCGCGAATAACGTTCTTATTGCAGCAGTTTCAGTGGATGCAAATGTTTAGGCTCCGGCCCCCCCTCAAAGAATCTCCTCTAATCTACGTCGGGACTGTCGTGATCCAAGGAAAGTAAAACGAAGGTATGCTCCTTCGCTCTAAACCAGACCTGCTCATTTATGTGTACGAGGAGCACGAAGCACTGGTAAGGGCATACCAGAGCATGAGGACGCAGTATGAACGCTGCCTGGAGTATGTGCCCTGGCCCACCCGGGCACCAGGCAACGCCCGAAAACGCCCAGGCAGCGTCTTCCCTGCAAGCCGACCTTCTTAAATATATTGTGGCTTTAATTTTGTGAAGGATGGATTTTGGATTGGATTTTGTTGTAGTTTTTCTTTTGTTAAAACTAATTTTGTATTTTTCTTTCATTAATAATACATTCTTTGTTTAAAATTTTAAGGTTAAATCGTTACAATTTTTTCATACTTGATTTTTATCTTTTTAGTCGAATTCATTTCAAACGTCAATCGATTAAAAAAAATAATAAAGAACTTTAACTGGACGATTGTAATTGAAATAAAACATCATCAATTGGGGACAGAAAAACTAGAAAAATGGGCTCCGAAATGGCATTAGAGATCAATTGCGTTGGTCGCAGAATCGTGTTTTGATGGTGGATTCTTGTAGACTACGTGAAAATGATAAGACGCGGCGAGACAGCAACGACTCTCTACGTTGAATATCAACAGAGATATGGCCCTTTTGAGGATTCGGTTTACGACGTCATCCACGTTGGAAGTGACAACCTTGGTTTCCTGCATGTTGGTTCCATTAGTCTGAGTGACGTACATTTTGAGTGGTTATTTTGCGTATTGTATTTAGCGTGAACCTCGGATGAAAGCAAAGTGGAAGAAACGAAGGGTATCACTACCGGGGTGGATAACGTCATAAAATTTTTTTTTCGTAGCGCGGCATCTCGATTAATACTGAAAGTAGGAGGTTTCCGTTCGGACAGCTATGAATTTTTTGGATCATCTACAAGGATCAAGGGTCGCAACACGATTCTGTGACGGGCGCAACATAGTCAAATCCATAATTTTGAAGTTCTAAACTTGGCAACGTCGAAACGGAACCCTCTCCGCGACGCGCCTTCGCAACAGTAGCCCCGTCACGTCGTCGCCGGTCGCTCGACTCTTGGTTACATAAACAAAGACGGGCCGGACACCGTTCCTGTCCAAAGGCTGCCAGCAGCATAAAGTAATATTTTCACCATTTTTTTTTTAAAATTCCCGCTCGGGTGTCTACGGGAATCGTTACCGCTTGTGTTATACCTTTGAAAATCGAAAAATTGGCTATGAGAGATTGATCCGATAAAATTTCAGCCTAGCTCACCTACTTTCGTCGAGGAAGCAGTGAGCAAATTCGTAATAAGAGGAGAATAGAAGAGAGAGTACTCTCAACGAAGGAAACTCCCTCGGATTGGGTCATTTTTATTTTGTTTGCTTAGTTACGTGACGTGAAAGAGGCATGGTCCAGAGGGTCTGCACTCCCCTCTTCTTTGAAGGAAAAATTTTTCTAAGAAACATCATTCTGCGTCATTATTTGGAAATCACCCCACCCCATGAAAAATATATGGCAGCGTTAACGTGTTAAGTGCTTTATAAAGCCCGCCATCAGCCAACAGGTGCATCTTTTGGATAGGTTATTAAATTTATTTAACTTTTTCTTCAGTAGATTCGATCAATTGAACTGATTTTTACTAAATAATAATAGTAGCGTGATAAAACGAACAATGTTGAGGATTCTCATGTTGCACATTTCTATCGCAAATTCAATACTGTGGTGAGCGGGAAAGTTCACACTGTCAAACAACGCAAATTCTTCACTAAAGATTCGAATTTGGTAATTATCGATGCGATCATTGAGTTCAACGTGAAATTTGAAAGTTTTGACATGAGAGCCATTACATTTCATTCGAAGTAGAAAATATAGGTAAGTCTGAGCAGTCAAATTAGACGCCGTATAAATTAGAACATTTCTGCGCAAACATAGAATCAACGTCTATTTAAATCTCGGCGAGGAGCTCTTGGATCCAGGCCTGGCTCACCGTGGTATTGTTCTCATTGTGTCGATGCCGAGTCTTTCCCTGTCAACGACCCTCAGTGTAATGGCAGCCCATCAGTTTCCGACCAATTTTTTTAACATCTGTAAATTTTCCTTTTATTTCGACGAATTCAGATTTAGCTTACAATCCTGATGGAAAATATGTATAGTTAAAAGTAAGTATTACTGTAAGTTATCGAATTACAAAACTCACGAATTTCTTCCGTGCTTTTAAAATGCTTCCCATTGCATGTTTTCTATTTCTGGATCGTGAACTTACCAATATATCTACTCAAAAGTATACATATTTTTCATCAGGATTGCAAGCTGAATCCGAATCTGTCGAAATAAACGGACAATTTACAAACATGAAAAAAATTGGTTCGCTAATTATTCGCCACCAGTCGATCAACAAGGGTCAGGTAAAAACCCGGCGCGGATACAATGGAAAGGTATCCTCGACCCGTCGGAAGGTCTACGTTTGGCTCACGGAGTCTTACGAAGGGGGAGGGGAGTCAGGTCAAGTCTTAGTGAGCCTCCCACTTTAAGAAAAAATAATAATTTTGAATAGAAACAAAAAGTCGCCAGTTTTCACACTTTTTCTGTCACTTTCTGGAAAAGTGGGGGGGGGGGAGATCAGGGCAGTTACTTGATTTCAAAGGGGATTGAAATGTAGTTGCACTCTTGCTTCACTTGAATCGCTACCAGAGCGAATTCGTGAACAGATAAATAATAAAGCGAAAACTGGCAACCATGGCGCTTAAGAAAAGAGCGTTTATAATGGAAATGATTGATTTTGGTCGTAAGTAGACGAGCAGAGGTGAATTAACAATCACTGCCATCATGTGCCACCTAAAATCGCAAGTTTACGATTCAAAACATAGGCGGCCGCGTGTCGACCCGCTCCGTTTTTGCGCTTTTGCTCCCTCAATTTTAAAGATAAACCTATGATGTAATATACCAAATCAACGCTAAAAGAACGATCTACACGTTCTACTGAAGCAGATTTTTCGATCCGGGTCTTCAGAAGGACGTAAATCCGGAAAATGCCGGTCAATAATTCTCAATTTTCAATTTCTTTCAATTTTACTCACCTTTAAATTACTTTGACATTTAAAAGTAGCTTGAGATATCACTTCGTTTTGGCAGTTCATCGTTACAAATAATCATTGCTGAAGTTTTGAAACTCTCGATGTTACCTCAGCTTAAAACCGACTACTATATTCATCTCTATTCATTACTGTTCAAAAGTTCAAGACTGCTAACCAAAGCCAATTTCCAAGTAATGTTAATACATACCTCCACTGTTGAGAATTTCGAAAACATCTTTGTTATATGCCTCTGACAAGCTCACCGATTCTAAATTATTCCAGGTAATTCCTGAAAACCGTTAACGATTCCCGGTGCGTGGTTTCATCATCGAACCGCTTATTCCTATGAAAATAAAATGCATCAGTTAACAAATGTAGTGTTTTCATTATTTGGCAATAAGTAGATTTATTTATTTGATGCAATAAGTTCGGTTCCTTTTAATTATGTTTCCGAATAATCGTAAGTACCTAAGCCTTGAATAAGAATTTAACATCGTCGTAGTTCATAATCCACCTCCCTCATCTATCAGTTCTCCTTCGTTGTAATCGTCAGAGTGATGTAAAGCCCAAAGGAACGCCCACTAATGTATTAAGTGGACGTATGGTAAGAAGAAAAACACATCCAGTACCTCTGTATGTTTAATGGCTTTTCAAGCCTGGCTTGATCCTATTAGAAAACCTACGCGATTAGGATAAAAAGACTGATGATAAAATCACCCATGGAATATGTATGAAAAGGGATAATAACCCATGGGAAGAAAACTCAGTCTTTTGTCCGCCTCAATTGAAATTTTCGGAAGGATCAGATTGTAAAATCTCGTAAACAGAAATATATTTTTAAAGAAAGAAACAAAAATGTTGAAACTTACCACCTTTGTTGAAACTTTGAAGAACTCATTTTTTATTAGTCACTGACAGGCAGTAGTGTAGAGTAGGGGCATCTTTTTTCTTTTTTTTTCAAATAGCAACCACCCCTTTGTGATAGTGGACAACAGTGTTGCTTGACAAGGACTTCAATGTCGTAGGTACACCTGATCGAAATGGCTATTCCGTCCGACGGTAAGGTTCCAAAAAAGTACGCGGGGAAGAGAGAGAAATATCAACCTCCTGCGATTGAAGTTGTACGTATCTGGAAAGTTCGATATGTTTGAGTTGTTTCCTTCATAATGTCGACCACACAGGCATAACATCCAAGTCCTTCGGTGAGCAGCTCCAGCACCTTACTTTGTCAAGCCTTCACGCTCTGATCCAAAAGGCAATATTTCTGCACACCTGTAACATCACTAGGTCCTTTCTCCATCAGAGGTGAATTCCGTCTTCTTTATCGGCGGTTTTTTAAAACATGTTGGCGTGTATTTTAACCGATTTCTATACCCCTCAAAATTAAAATGCAAATCCCTGTTAGACTTGCCATTTGCTTTAGACATCGACAACGAATGATTATGCCAGGCGTTCAAGAAGTAAGTACGGCACCCTCAAAAAACCAATAAAATTGACCAATTTTAATGATCTTGGTCTGAAAATCTTCCCTAGGATATGCTGATTTCAAAAACCGTTATTGCGAAACAATCGAACAAAATGCAGTCGCATGAGAGGTTTATGTTCCAGCTGCGGAGTGATTCGCTCCTGTCTGGTTTGAATCAACACTCGTAAAGTACGGCAAACAATGCGAGTAACAATTGTAACATGCGACCGCATTACGCGACGGAAAAATCTGTTACACGCATTAAACGTGACCGGCAAATAACCAGCGAAGAGAACGGGACGGAAGGTCCCATTCAAACGCGACGCGTGTAACTGATTTTTCCGTCGCGCAATGCGCCCATTGCGCGTTGGGTGCTTAGTTATTTGCCGTAGCATGAGGGCCTCTTACAAACGTATACTCTGAAACAGCATGACAACGAGAATAAAATAGGAACATGACCTAATTTTCCGCGTATGGACATCCGCGTACTTTCGATGGTTTCTTGCGCCGATAGGCAATTGGAAATCATGTGGTTAAGAGCTGCCCGGTCCTGTTCCGTAGAATCCTTTTTCTGAACGATAATACACGGTCCCAAGTTAGTGGAAAGTATCCTGAAAATTCATACACAGAAAAAATAAAGTGCTACGATAGCAGTCCAGGCTCTAAAAAATGTGTCTGGAGATCCCAGCATGCTGGTTTGACTGACCCCGCAGTTATGTTTGCATTTCCTAAGTGAAAGAGTTAACTGCGTATGAGCAGTCAAGCTAGCATTTAAAGATCACCAGAAAAGTGTTTAGCATCTTACTTTTTTCGACACGTGTCCAGAATAATTGTGTCCCAACATCCTTAATTTCGTTCTGACATGTCATCTGACTAGAGCCCGTTTTAGATAACTTTCCATTTTTTACTGCATACGGAGCATTTAGCACTAGGGAATTCCCTATCCTGCGCATACAGCAAAAAAGTAGGTAAAAGTTATCTGGAACGGGTTCTACCATTTGCGCACGTATAAACATGGCGGGCAATGCTTTAAGTCATCAGAACAAGTGCAACGAGTTGTCAATACTATCCGAACATCAGCAGCGAGATTTTAACGCGCGTGGGATCATGAAGCTAGACTCTCGGCGCTAAGAATTTACAGAGGGTATATGGAAAGTAGGTAATTTCCATATTTTACTCTCGTTCACCTTCTTTCTGTGATATTTGGGAGGGGGCCTCTAACGCAGATTCTTGATTCAGACTTGGCGGGAAAGAATTACACCGCGGCGGCAACTGAAAGCTAGGGTGGTCAGTGGTCCTTATTTTTCGACTTTTCGAAAATCAAATGTCTGCACACCCCCTTCCCTCCCTCGAGAGAAAAAGAAGAAAAATCCAACATGAGTATGTTGGAAAAGCGTGCCGAATAACTGAAATGTTGGATACATATACCTTTTATCTGCACGTCTTTCCTATTTGTATCAATTGGTACTTTTTGCTAAATTTGGGAGGAAATATTGATTAATGAACGTTGAATGTAAATTAATTTTAAAGATTCCGTCCAATTATCTTGATTTTAAGCTCATATGTGACATTTACGCACGACCGCGATTTGGGCGAACTGCCGTGCATCGAAAATGCGTTAAGTTAATCTCTTTGGATTTCGAACTGTAACTTCTCTCCTATTCGGCCGATTTTTACAAATGCGGTCTCTTTTTATACTATGTATTTTAACGGATAGTAAGAAAACACTCGCTAAATAGACGGAAAACAATTCTTGTGAAAATTTGGTGAATCCTGGCGTCACGGTGAATGGTTAGTGACCCTCGCCTCGCCGTCTTTTATTGCCTTGCTCAAAACCGGACACCCAAAGCGGTATCGGGAGATAACTGCAGTGGCACACACTTAGCAAATGATATAATGAGTCACGAGGCTCATCACAGATTGCACTTACAGCGCAAGACGCTTATTGGCTAAGAAGTTTTGGCGGTAAAGAAGCTTCTAGAGTTGAGTCCTCCGAGCTTAGAAAAGCTTACATGCATGAGGTTCCTGTCAAATGCAATAGTACGGTTTTAACAGGTAGCAGTTTATTCGGCTTTTTGGTAAAAGACTATCAGAGCTTGACTGTATAACGGTTCAAAGACAGAAAAACGGATCCGAAGAAAAAAATTTTGGACGGCCGGCCGGCCCGTTGAATCGCATTGGTTGATCGGTGTGCTGTATTATGATACATCCGTGTGATTTCAAAAAGCGAGCCCTACTGGCACGCTCAAAAAATGTCATTTGGTATGAAATGAACCTCCCAAAAATTTCAGCCAGGTCGGATCATTCTAAATGGTGCCCCTGGTGTCGACAAGTAGTCTCGAAGCGCAAACTTGAAATTTTGGATAATCGCGCTTTTCCGTCATTTCGCGAATTGTTTTCCCCCGTGTCAAATGTTGCTACGGCTTTGAAATTGTTAGAGATAACACAATTTTTAGGGTACTTGCAAAGAAAAATTTACCTCGGCACTTTTAAAATACCCCTTTCCCCCTCAAAGTGGCCACATCGTGCGATTTTGCCGACTTTTCCTAACATTCTTCCCGCACGGTGTGCCTTCCCCCCCTTTAAAAAGTTGCTAATACGGCTTTGAAAGTTTTAGAAATAATACACTTTTAAGGGTACTTTCGAACCAAGTTTGAAATGACAGCTTACAATGACCGAGAGCTTAGAGAAAAATTTCAAGATGGGCATAGACGGCACCAAATGACGTGTTTCCGAGTTATTGGGAGGGGGAGGGGTGCAAGGGGCGATAATCCGATCTAATACATTCCGTTTTCATGTTGAGTTGATGTTGCCACGGGCTTCTTGTCGTTGTTTACACATGTTTAGCACATCGATACTTCACTATTTTTATACGTAGAATTGAAATTTCATGTCAAGGTCGATAAACCAATTCGTGATATTGTTTTTTTTTCTTCTTTTTTTTAATTTACACGAAACATTATTTCTTCAGGAATTGAAAGTAGCGAATCGAGATATCGACCTTGACGTGAAATTTCAACAAGACAACTTTTTGGGGAGGACAGACATTTGATTTTCGAGAAGTCGGAAAATAAGAACCACCCTTCTGAAAGCTCTCACGTGGCTGCATTTCGACCGATTGTTTTGCGATTTTGATTTTTGATACCAGTATATCCTAGGAAAGGCTTTGAGACCAAAATTACAGTTGTTCCATCTTTGTGAGTTTTACGAGGGTGGAATTCAGAAAAGAATAACTGACACATAGCTTCTAGACACGTTATTGGAGATTTAAGTTTTGTAGTAAAGAACCACCAGCTGGATCATCGCGAATCTGCATGCTCACGAAGCTCCCATGCGCACTTACGCACCGTTCCCCAAAATGCGGTCGCTTCGAAACGAACAAACCTTTTCTTTCCCAATTAACGATGGATTCGTTTCGCATCTGTCATCCAGATGTCATTATTTTATGTAATTAAATTCTATGATCAAATACCTAGTCTAAAAATATTAATTCAGTTACTTATGTTCTGCGAGGGGTTTAGCAATAAAAACACGACATGAACTTAATTAAAGTTCTTGTATACCTCCCACCAGTGTGTTCGCCTAATTTTTCACAGAATTTTTTAGAAATTTTATACTTACGGCCATATTTTTTTGATAAGTTCACTGCCGCAGGAATCGTCGTACATGACGGAGAAAAATAAACTTAAGTTTGCTCTTACCTGCTGACGGACGTGGTGAGGCGCAGAAAAGTTTTTCCTCTGCGCGTTCAAAATGTCCCAAGGACAGTCACCATCTGTTCCAGGAAAAGGAACAACATTTTGTGATTTGATATCGTGTTCGACGTGGTTTATCAGCTACGCCGGATTCGGTGAATTCGAAACAAGAGCGGAAATCAAGACGGAAATTCAGAAATTTTTTACCACAATACCTGCAGAGGAATTCAAGAAAATCATCTTAGACAAGTGAACGGAGAGAATTGAAAAGTGCACCCGGTTTAATGGAAAATATTTTGAAAAAGAAAAGAAGGACCTACACCAGTCAGGCGAAAGTGAAGACGAAGGTAAAAGGGTAAGAATAAACAGTCACTAAAATCGGTAGAGGGTTCAGATATTTTTTTACTAACAGTGTCGTAACTTTTGAAATATTTGACCGAAAGTTTTGATTTTGGTCTCAACCAATAGATATTGAGTTGATCTTTCAAATGAAACCCAGATCAAGCCTCCAGCTATCTTAATTTTTGAGTTATGGAACCAGTCCCGGTACTTTTTGGACAGCTTTTGTATAATATAAAGCACCTGTGAAGTGATACATTTAAAATAGAGGATTCTCCTTAAAAAGTTCTGATCGTAATTTTCCTTTACATATCTATTTGATAGACTGAATATCTTATTAAGGTGATTCGATGGACGCCATATTTTGTGTCAGAACGGCATGCGATATATCGTTGCAATTGGTTCCATTTTTTCAGCTACTCGTCATTTTTCTCCAATTTTGAGATCGCAATTCTGTTGTCAGGAGACTAAAGCTCTCACTTACCAATTTCAACAAAGAAATTCAACGTAATAAAGGCGTGGTTTTTTTAGAGAGAAAATATCGCATTCGAGTGCAGTTTCGATATCAGTATCGAATGCGATGTTTTCTCTCTAAAAAAAAACCACGCCTTTAATTTCGTTGAATTTCTTTGTTAAAATTGGTAAAAGAGTGCTTTAATCTCCTGACAACAGAATTGCGATCTCAAAATTAATTGGAGAAAAATGACGAGTAGCTGAAAAAATAGAACCAATTGATGCAATTTATCGCATGCCGTTCTGACACAAAATATGGCATCCATCGAATCAATTTGAACAAATTTTTGTTTTTTTCTGTAATGGGTGGATCCCGTATACTTACATATTAACTCCAGGTAATTAGGTTGTTCAGGCCGTTTTGGCGACAATGTTGTTATGCTAGTGACGGAGTGGGTGATCACTGGCTCTAAGCACTTTTTCACTTGTCGTGTAGATGGGAAGGGTCGACTCCCGTGAGCGTGGCCTGCTATTCTTCCGGACGACGGGGTACGGAACGGAACGCTGGATGTCTCATCCTCGTTGAACAGTGAAGGTGGTGTCTGTCTGAATAGATTGCTCATTCTGTTGCCTGGATTAACGAGATAAAAGTGTATTTAGTGTATTTTCGATTTACTCTATTCCGTCAGCAATGGTTTTATGTATTGACAAATGTAGGAACTTGCCACAGTATTTGATTCATTAAGCACTAAGGGCCAATGATGGAATAGGTATTCAAGCTTAAAGCTCATTTGAAAGTTAAGCAGACATTCCTGCAACATTTTGAAAAATAAACTGAAAACGCCTGCAAATATGCGCAATATTGTAAATATTTTTCTTTGAAATTTTCAGACACTTTAGATCAAAATACAGACAAAATTATCTGAGAAATTGGCAGAAAAATATTCAAAAATTTTCCTGAAAATTAGCGATTTACCAGGGAAATTTGGCAACACCTGAAGGCTCATACAACGCTTTTCCTTAGCACGACAGCACTGTAGAAGTGCAGAAAACCGCCACCACGTGGCTCTCCGCCAAGTCCGTAGTTTTTTCTATGTCTGTAGATGCATCTGGGCGATTTGCTCAGCCATAAGCCGTACTTGGGAAATTTTCAATACAGGGATTATAGAATGCTTAGTCACGTACAATCAGTTTTTTTCTGCGATCATTATTTGCAGAGCGGCTATGTATGCGCCGATGCAATTTCCGATTTCTGCGCTTTTCAAAACTCCCCCGCGAGCCTTTACAAACGCGGCCGGTTACCGAAGAGAGTGGGGGTCAGAATCTTCATGCCTGGCAATTCTCTCCGGTGCCTGCCCTTTAGTAGGGAGAAAATGGCGACTTGAGGCCAGTAAATTATCCAACAGCGTTGCATGATTG
>NW_017558001.1:0-27480 GCF_001854935.1 Bemisia tabaci
GTCTTCAAAATCGCAAAACATGTAAACATCTAAGCAAAATTTGTAATTTTCTTTAACCTAAAATAATAAATCATCCATTGTTTGGATTTTATTCTCCTTTTGGAAATATTACTTTTGACGTTTAATTGCGAAATTGTCAATGGACAATCCTCGAGGAAGGCCTGAAGTCTCTCATCTAAAACCCCGGTTAACGCGTCATCAAAAATTATGTTTTTGTTATAATTATGTTTATATTTAGGGATTTGAGATTTTTGGGCGTCTCGATATTCCCACTCTCTTTTATTGGGTTATCTTTTACAACTTTTATATCTCTTTTATATCTCTCTTGTTATTGGGCTATGTATTTCTCTCTTTTGGGATTTGCGCTTTTAGGCACCGTCATTTTTATGAGACCAATGATTTTACACATTGAGAAGGAAAAGAGGGCTCCAGAGCTCAATTTTTCGATTCCCCTTTCCCTTCTCTTGGTATTCTCGGAGACTAGTTCAGGCGAAAATAACTAACATTTCGGTTTATGTTTAACAATTTGACTCCAAATTTTCTTCTTTCTTTTCAAAATTCTCTTCAAATTATCAGCACTCTGGCAATTATTACCTTTTTTCTGTCTATTGAATGAAAATAAAATAGGCAGTGCTTCACTGCTTCCCTTACTTACTAACAACTTTCCAACAAAGATAATAATCAGACGGGAAATTTGTCTCGACCCTAGCCACTAACTAAGCTATTTATTCTTCTTGCACCAATTAATTGAATAAAATAAATTCTCTCACCTGCACTACATTTTGAGGGGGTCGGAGTATGACATCTGGTATTATTTCTGATTTTAGTCATTCTTCTCGTATTTCCGGAGTTAGTACTACAATAGCAAGTAATGCTTTTAATCCAATGAACAACGTCAATAAGAGGAGATATATTTTACTGAGGTACGTAAAAAAACAGCCGATTAGTAGTATATTTATGTTGTACTATGTTCACATTTTTCATTACGCCAGTAGAAATACGTTTCAAAACTGAAATTATCGATATAGTATGGCTGCAGCACAATTATGCACTAAAAATTCAACAACTCAAATATTTGTTTTCAGAGACACTCCTTTTAAAACGACTATCAATGAAGATCTGCTCAAGTGATAAATTAGAGCTGCATTCAACAATAAGGAAGAAGGAAAGGATATAAATAAGAAGAATGACTGGAAAAGTACTGACTGGAAAGTAGGACTGGAAAGAGTAACAATTTTCTGAGTCAAAATCAAACTGCTTTAAGTGCCTTTAATTTGGAAAAAAACTTTGTTATAAAATTACGTATTACAAAATAAAGTCCTCTGACACGGCTATACAGTTTTTACATTGACATAATTCTTAGCTATTGGTAAATCGAACCTGCTTGATGGATTTCGTTTTCCCACAGGCCGATCAAGTAGTTAACGGCTACTGGACCAGTTAGATTATACCTCTGAACAAAAGTGTGAGGATTATAGAATCCTCTTCTGAAGAAATCCAACCTAAAATCAAACAGTTGAGAAATGCATTAATTTAAAGGTTTGGAGGACAAGCCGTATGAATGAGGTTTTTGAAAAAAATGAGATTTAAATAATTGCAATTTCAACTAATCTTAAAGTATGTTCTGAAAAAAATTCACTACTAAAAGTCAACTTTTATGCTTCAAAAAGTGTCTTAGAACTTTCTTTTTGGCTTAAAGCTCCATGAAATTTTTAAAATTGAAACGCGTATTTCATGAAACCGCAAGAGCTACCCTTGTGTGCCTTGTCCTCTGAGCTACTTTCAGGAGGAAACATTCCGATAGAGTTGAATTAAAGGGAAAATCCCTGAGTACACAACCTGGAGTTCGTAAATGCTCTTTGGAAGCCTTATTTAGAACCAGTTAAGCATAGTTTCAGTTTAATTGTTTCACCACAATTACGCTAACTGCTTCTTTTCTGTATGCAAGTCGGATTGCTGAAAAGGGACCCTACTTCGGCATGTAATTTTCAATGTAATATATAATTTCAGATTTTTTTCCTTTAATTATATGGACATTTGTTGTTGCCTAATGTCAAGGACAAGAAAAAATGGTTTTCCTTTCCTAGAAAAAAACAGTATTCGGGTGAAACAGTATTGTATATAGCATGCTTTTACTTTGTATGTAATCTACCTACCTGTCAGAAAATTCCGACTCCTCAAAGTTCAGTCTTTTTCTCTTGGGCTGCTTATAGAGTAAGAATACTATTCTATGAGGACCTGCAAATTATTCACATGATGAGTAACAATCGTAGTTTAAAACACTGAAAAAGAAGGATTTCGATGTCATTACAAGTTCTAGTGAACTTATCGTTTATTCACAGTGAATGGTAGATATGTTTCTAGTTTAGCAGATGGGAGGGAGGGGGACGTGCTTGTCACGATTCTATAATTAAGCTATCATTTAAATCGTCCCAGAGGCCTCTGTAAATAGAAATTTAGTTTATCTTCAACAAATTCTCAATTCGGTTGACTCCTCGCATAACAAGCAGGGGGCCATAATAATTCCGATTTTTAAATGTGAACAATATATTTATAATATTAAAGTCTGCAACTTGCCTAGCTCATAACCAAGCGTGAGGCCACAGTATGGGGTCATAACTTGACCACGAGAAACGTTTCCTTCTGGTATGTTTCCAACGCACCAATGCAACCAGTTTCGTTCGTCGTGCTCCGTGTAGGATGGCATATCTGGACCTGAAAAAATGTTCATGTCCTGATTAATCTATCTTTACACCCCTCAATATAAATCGGTAAAAACTGGAATATAGTGTAACGATTTTATCTTGTGCATGGCAACATCGAGATTCCCCATAATAGGATTTTACAAAGTCTTTATAAGATCTATAATTACTAAATTTATTATCAGACCGGTTTTGAACTTAAAAATGATGCAAGAGTAGAAATCATGAATATCTCCGGACGTGGTCTACAAAGGCGGATCCAAAGATGGCGGAGGAGTGTACCCCCCTCCCCCACCTCCGTTCTCCCGAAAAAGAAGTAAGGAAAAGAGAAGGAAAAAAGGAGACAGGACTGATCGATAAAGGACGGAAAGACGCTTACATATGGTAATTTTTCACTACGAAATTGGCCCTAACTGCTTATTACATGCTCCATAAATTCAAAAATGTTCTGGGAGAAATCCCCGAAAAAATATCCTGAATATGGTGAACATGTTTAATGCTTCTACGAAAAATGTTGTTCATATAGTGAAACAAATCAAAATTCTAACTTCCCAATGAATTGCATGAGATGTCCTTCATTCGGGTTTGATGATAGCAATGGAAATGATAAGTTCAGAACACACCAATGTAAAAAAACAATTATATCCTTACCAATAGCAATTAAAGTATAATACGTCTGTCTTTCTCCTCTGAACACTACCACAGGCTCATTTTCTATCTGCAAAGAATACAGCTCTGTTCCATACTTCACAGCCTCTGTACCATACTTGACCTGATAAAGATGACGAAGAAATATGAGCATTAAAGCTACGAAAGAACGCAACTACACATATGGCTTGAAGGTTTCCTCATTTCCGCTTATCGTTTATTTATAGAGGGGAAAGGTGTTTAATGCAAAATTTTAAGAACTGTAAGGAGACACATAAATCACGTGCAAAAATATGTGCATGATGTTGATTATTCATTACTTGAAAATGTGAATGTCGCAAACCCAGATGTAAGCAGTTTTGTAGTTTCACTATTGGCTTGGATTTACTTTTGTTGTGTCTAAATAAAAAAAAAAAAATGAGCTAAATCACTTTAAATGCAAAAAATCATCAAGCACTACCTACTGAGACACCTTGGTAAACAAAGACCAATGGTGTGTTGTGCTTTGCGATCTATCAATTGATATGTCATATAAACCTTTAGAAAAGGATCGATAAACAGGGTGTTCGCAACGAACACCTTACTAATCGATTTTCTACCATTACTTCAAATGGGGAGATTGATAAATCGATCATTCACGCCTCGCCACCGACAGAGACGATTCGCAATGAATAGGTACATCATTTTTCGCAATCTACTGCATGTCGTATTGCTAAATGAATATTTGCCTTACGGATTTGACACTCTACAGCGTGGTGCCTATAGTTTTCTTGTAGGAATTATTAGTTAAGTATAAATTATTGTCTCTGCCTTTGTATCTTCTCAAACATGATGCACCAAGCCCCAATTTTCTCAACGAACTATTTAAAAGCATCCAGCGGCGCCGTGCGAACAGACAACCACTGACCGGGTTTATAAGTGAAGATACGACTCACAATCAGTTTGAATATGCTCAAACTGACCTGTTCTCATCAGCAAGTTCATGCTTTATTAACAGACTTTTTAGTTACCTGCAAACACTTCAAAGACGTCGTCGTTAAATTAGATTGCAGAACATCCGGAATAATTTTATGACTGCATAGAGATTCATAAATTTTCTCTGATTCCGACAGGTTTCCACGGGCACCTCCGGTTTCATTGAAGTTTCCAAAAAGAGCCGACGTATTAACACGGTATGCTTTTTCTGAATCGGGATTATCCAAAATCGTGAGGTTGAGATCTAAAGGCTTCTCCGTGCTGACGTTTAATTTTTTTACCGTTGAGGCGCGCTCCTCGATGACATTTGGAAATTCCGAAGTTCCCCATTTGATATCGCTGTGATTTCGAAAAACCGGCGGAGCGTCTGTGAATCCAACAGATGTATGTATGCTTCGTGAGAATGTGTATTCGGTTGAATGTATTATTCTGGACCCATTTATTTCGACATATGTAGCCCATAGACCTCCCAACGTTATCACGAGAAAGTACGAACCACTAACAAATTTTCTAAATGCAAGAGACACGCCTGGCAATCGCAACATAGCGCGATCTAATTTGTTACTCATTAGTTTCCCTACCGAGTCTCATCAGTGGGAAGTGACGTTCGTGAATAGATAAAATTTTGAGAAACCTGAGGTATAATGGACCTGTGTTGTTTCGCTCATTTTATCGACGGTGTAAATCGGCAATCACATAACTCGATTTGCGACGTCGCATCGCATACTTCAGGTCCATTTCTCCAGACCCCCCACCTCCTCAAAATTAAAATTCAAGATCGACAACGTTTTATACTAGTTTTGTGCCCAAATTTACTGCAAAGAAAAAGTTTTGTACCCATCATGTAAAGTACGTAAAATTAAAACGCAGGAGGGGGGCTGGAGAAATTAAGCCCCCCCCCCCACCTCTAAAATTCTACTCTTTTTTATTGCCAAACTTCCGATCATACTTTATTTTTTAAACGGAAAACTACTCAACGGCTATTCTTTAAAACTGCAGTGATTTTTCTTCTCTATGCGAAGAAAATTCTGCAAAAACTTCAAGGAATGATGTCAATTTGTTCTCCTTTAAAAAAATAGCCTAGAGGCAAAAATTTTCAGACACCGCGATCGAGCGTTACGTGATTGCCGACTTACACCGTTGTTATATTTTTTATGCCACGGCAATTTTAGCAAATGGAAAGGATTACTGTTCTACTTAAATGTGAGTGTTCGAATAAAACCAACGTCAGAGATCCGTACGAACTAAACTTCGGGTCCCATACACGAAATTTTTTTCTCCGTGTGTATCGAGGCATTTGAAGGGTCTCCAATACTGCTGTGTGTTTTTGGTAGGAAATGCACAGATGGGAAATAAAAGACTAGAAGAAATACCTTTACACCAGATTAGTGTAGTTTTATTGTAAAAACTAATATCACAAAATTCGTTACTCCTCGGGCTTAAGGGCGTATCTCAATTTCAACGAGAGCCCTGCTCTCCGTAAGACTTTATGTGTTCCAGGGCTCACGTAGAAATTGAGATGCGTCCAGTGGCGTGGTGTGCTTTGCAATATATCGGTTGATCGCGGTCATTTAAACCTATGGAAAAGTATCGATAAACAGGATGTTTGCAACGAACACCTTAATAATCGATTATTTACCACAACTTCAAATGGGGAAATATCGATAGATCGCAAAGCAAGCCACGCCACTGGATACCCCTTACGACAGAGTAGCGACGCATTGACCGCTAAAATCACACCACATCTTTGATTGACCGAGGAATTCACGGAACCACGACATAGCAGAAATTTACAGCTTCTGGGTGAATAAGCTCGTGCAGTCGAGCGAAGAAAATTGGTGAAAAAAATGACCGTTTGTACATGGTCTTTCTGGAAAGAGAGAAAACAAAACAACTGGAAACTCAATTTTACGTGATGAGATTTATAGAAAACTAATCGAGTTGGGCTTCTTAAAGAAAAGAGAGTGATGCTGGTTTGAAATTTCTTTTCTAACACGTTTCACTCGAAAATAAGTAGTGCCATACCCACTTATGTTTTATTGAAAATTAATCGTACCATACTTATTTATGTGTGTTTGATTCGAAAAGTAGTTCAGAATTTAGTTCGCCTGTGCCTATTGCCTGGGCATAAAATACAATGTTTTTATAACATCATTACATCCTACCTTTTTGAAATTTATTTTCGTGGAATTTCTGGAGAAAATCGCATATTATATAATTATTGCACCAATAGTTTCAAGAAATCATGGGATAATGGGAGAAAGTAGTGTGAATGCTTGATGATAGGCTTATTTTTGACCCCCTTGAATTTGATTTTTCTCTCTTCTTCAATTTCAGCTATTGACAGAAAAGGACTTCACTTACCGTCCTATATTAACCGACGGTGACTAAAGCAAAATTTACAAGTGGGTTTTTAAAGTTGTGCTCTCTACTCAGAAGATTACATGTGAAGAATGATCGATCGAAAAAATCTTCTCTATAAACGAAAAGAGAAAAAAATCAATTTAAAAATTACTGATCGAGGGAATTATTTATCTCTTAAGTCAGATATAAAATTTGTGATAAAGAAAAAATACGGGCCCGACTTTTTCCCTCGTGAGTCCATTTTATCCGAAAGCCCTCTGAAGTTTTCAAATCCGTTAAAATAACGCAGATCTTTGGAAGAGGTTATAGGACATTTCGTCAACGATGTTTTGTCCACGCACCTGTTTTTTCCAGTAATTTACGTCCACGCGTTTTTTCGGCACGGGAGTTTTGGTCCACGAGCCAGTTGAGACCCAAAGTTAATTGGCCCACATGTAAATACAGACGACATTTGCTCACGAAGTTCTTGGATGAAAATGTATAATGTCTGGGAAGAATGAGGGTTTCCTTGTTTTTTTTGTTTCGTCTGTTTGGTCCAACGGAAAATAATATATAGTTGAGAGTTTTGGTAAACATGGGGGAGCGTCAATTCCATGAGACAAAATTCACTAAAACTCTCTACACTTCTTTGGTGTAACAGGACTTAATTATCTTTCAAGAAATTCCCACCTTGTTATACCTGAACCGGATAAACCTCTATAATTCTATATTTGCCTCAGCTACAGGCTCTTAGATTTTTCCTGTATACGATAAGTATCTTGATTTATTTTGCGCGGGAAGATCTGTACTTTTAAAGGATGCCTGTCATTCTTAATACGTTCAATTTCGTATAATGCTGTGCAACACCTCTGTTGTGAAATAGTTGCTTCAGGCGCCGCCGCCGCACGGCGGGCGGGCGGCCAGCGCAAAACGCGCATTGGCGCCTACAAACCTAAGTGGATACTTCAAGCATTGTGCAATGCGTGAAGTATCCACTTAGGTTTGTAGGCGCCAGTGGGCCTCTCGCGCTGGCAGCACGCCGCGCCGCGCCGCTCCGCTCTGTTAGGCTTTAATATTTCTACTCGCGTAGTCAGCGTTTTTTAACTCATGATTTTGAAATGTTTGCACACTCTGCATTGATCATTCTCATTTAAATTGATGGGAAAAATATGTATCAATTTATCAAAGGAGAATAATAATATAATGTGTGTTTTTTAAAAATTTGTTGGTGGTTCCGTGTCAAATTGAATGATTTCCAAAGCACTTTAATTTTTTCTTTTACATTTTGTGCTTTTATTGTGCTGCAGTGAGGTGTAAGCGCAACGAAACTCTCAAAATTTGACGTATTTGACTCTAAAATATCGATATACAAATGGATTAAAACTAAATATTGCGAGCTTCTTGGTTTTTTCCCCTCTTTTATTCATTTTCGCAGTTTCTGTCGGCTCATTGAGATTCATGTCGCTTGGAAAAGATTTTGCAAATATTTGTCACGTTTTAAAAATATAATTGTTTTCAAAATGAAGTAATAATTTCGTAAAGAAAAAATTAAAAAAATAAAAAAAAGTACCTATACGTATATAAGGTATATTGTACATCGAATATTTTAAGGATAGAAATAAAACCGAATATTCACCAATGAAAATTTAAAAAGATGATTCAAAAGGAGAAAGTAATAACATTTCATTTAGGAAATGAGCAACCATAACAACACCTCGTTTTTTCTCAATTTCTCATTTCCATATTGTCAATATAATTTCACATACCGACTAAAATATAACGCTTAGACCAAGTCACTGTTGCTTATTTTACGTGTGGGCGTAAACTACTGGACAAAAAAAGTGCGCAGACAAAAAATCGTTGATAAAATGTCCTGAAACCTTAGCAGAAAGAGACCTATAATATGTAAAATTCTCACCGTTCTTTGATAACTGAGGCAAAGAAAAACACCTCTTGATTATCCTGGTGCTTGTATAAAAGGTAAACGATTCGATGCGTTCCTATCACATAAAAGCCAAATAGAAACAGTTATTGAAAATAAAATTAAATCACATACATTAGAAATCTGAATAAAATAACAACTTTTAACTTATCAAAATAATTAAACAAACTGTTAGATCTCGTATACTTCAATATTCAAGAGGAAATCAATAAGGATATCTCTCACTTTATTCTACAGTCTATAATTGTCATCCACTCATTGTTCATCCATGCACCGTGCAAACGCATATCACATAATGGCAAATAAACGGACATGTCTTTAGCAAAAATAGGGAAAACTTTCCACTTTTTTTTTTGGAGAACGAAATGCATCAGAGAATATTTTCTACAACGTTTTTAATCCCAAAAGCACCATGTCAGACGCATGACCAGCTTTAATCATTAGTATCAACGTGAGGAAACGCCAATGCCGTCGACAAAGAAATCATATCATCAAAAGGTTTGAGCGTTTCAAACAAACTATAACTGAAACTGACCTGTCACTTTCTTGCGAGGTTTTTTTTATTCGAGTTAGCCGTTGCAGATTCATGCTGTACTTACCAGGTTGATATAAAGGTCTCTCTATTCCAATATAATCCGCGCGTGATTCACCACTCGTTGTGTCGTTATTGTGTAAATTCCCCAAAAGCCAGTGAAGCCAATCTCTCTGTTCGGGCTTGTCTCTGTGGGGTACGTCTGGTCCTATTACAAATTAAAAGTAATGCCAAATATGTATGCACTTACTCGCTGAGGTTAGGTTTTTAAAATACGCATAATACGCCACCCATGTTAAATGAGCAGGTACTCATGTCCTAATCAGGTACTTAAGGTATAAACAGCCCACCTCCTCCCCAATGGGTATATAGGTTTTGTCTGTTGCAATGTGGCTGTGCACTGATAGGCGATTTTTTTCAGATTCTCTCAAAACTAGAAGGGATGATTATATGTACAATTGCTGTCCAGGGCAAAAGATCACGTATGTCTATGCTTTCTCTTGGTTATTTTTGATTCGACCATGTCGCCGGCTTGAGGGACGAATAGGACTACATTTGGAATTTGGATCTACTAGCTTTGGGTCAGTTTAGAAAAAAAACGCATATAAAATTAGTTTCCCTATGTACATGAGTGTTTTTATGGATAAGCCAAATATTGTAGTTCCTAATAACAAAATGAAGTTCAAAATGGATCCCAATAACCTAGAGAGAGGTCTTGCACCGGTGATCTTACAAATAGACCTCCAAAGGACTTGACATTCCACCGCTTGCTCCTCCCCCCCCCCCCATGACCTAAGACTGAAGTGTTGGTTTTTCGTTTGATAATTGTCTCACATTTTTTTTCCCCCAGAAAAATTTAAGACTTTTCTCTTCTGGCCGTATGTGAAACGTAGACATACCCTACGTACAACCCTAAAATTCATGCAGAAAAATTGCACACGAAATTACCTACAACAACCAATGTATACATTGTTCCATTTGGAGCGGGCCACCTGACCTGCGGTTGCATGTCAAAGGCTTGTATGGGTAATTCGTTTCCGAAATCAACGGTCCAATTTTCATGATGAACCTGTCAGTATCAGTTGATAAACATTATTTTAATGCACTGACAATTTATCGCAGCACCGAGCAACAACTTTCATATTACTGTTAAAATCACTAATAAAAGTGTAATCAGGTCCTCATACTATCGTCCTTGAGTTTTTAAATTAATTCTTTGAGATCATAATAGAAATGATTTAAAGATTATTATTTGATTCAATACTGTTTTTTACCATGGCATGGACAAAAAAGTCCCCTCAGAATTGAGCAGGCAGAAAAAATACGAAGGCTCATGTGTGATGAAAATAATGAATTTAAAAATCTTGTCGGAAAGACCATTTTTTAAAAAAAATTAAAATTTTTTAGAAAGCGATTAGATGTAGTGCGTCCAGCTGCTCTAGCAAAGCATAACTCCTCTTTAACCGGTAATCTAAAAAATAAGAGATAAGAGAGTTTCACCACGCTTCTTTGCGCCTATAGAAAAAGTAACGAATTCCTGGAATCCTGGATAACATTATGTGCATTGCTAGAGGCTGATTATGGGGGAGGGGGGAGTGCGAATGACTCTTTTGGGGGTTTACCTTTAATGAGCGGCTTAGCGGCTTATGTATGGTCATGACTTTTTCTGGGGTCTCCAGATTTCTGGGGGAGCCACCTCACCTGCACTCATGAATAAAGTACGAGTATAGGAAGAAGAATTACCTCTAATGGCTCATAAGGAGCTCTTTGAATTATGTCATCCACAATGTCAGCTTCTTGTAATCTGTCAAGAATATCACCCGTTGATCTTCGAGGAGCACGGTTTGTAAATGTTAGTGTCACTGCATACAGAGATAAATATATTATGCTGGTGAGACTCCTGAACATTTTCAGGAACGATGCACTTATGAACAAGGGTTAGTAATTTTACATTGTGAAATCATCAATAACTTCGCAGGATACCTCATTCTAAACCACGATCTTACGGATAAAGTTGAAATTAAACCAAGTGATGCAAGTTTTTTAAAACATAATAAAAGTTAAGATTTTTGATTAAGACTGGAAATTTTGCTGCATATTCTAAAAGTTTGAGTCTGATCACTTATACTAAATTTAAACCACAGAAATATAATGTAAGAGCTCAACAGAGCCATCGAAACAGCGCTGCGTGGATTTCAGGTGCGGCGATTTGCTCACTGAAATCGCAAGCGGTGCGCAAGCGTAAGAGTAAGTTATTAGTCATGTTCGCACGAATCGATCGCGGTGAAAATGTTTTTTTCCCCATCTTCTTTTGACTTTCGACGCCAGTGCTTGTTTTAATTGAAGCAGCCTAACGCTGGCTCGTCATCATTCTTCCTGCGCGTCGCGTTCCACTAACACTAAATTTTTTTATAAATAAATTTTGAACTCGAGCGTGGTTAAATGCAGTTCCACTCTCCCTATATAGTCGCAGTATAATAGTTCGATACTCTCTTCTTAGTACTCCTCGCGGTTTGTAAATGTTAGCGTCACTGTATACAGAGATAAATATATTATGATTGTGAGACTAAACCTTTTCAGAGGCGATGCACTTATGCACAAATCCATCGTAGAGTCTAGACAACCGACTTTATTGATGTGCATCAAAACCAGATAACATATCGTAGATGCTATCACCGTTGCTTGCCTCTTGGTTTGTAGATTGACATGCGACCGAGAATCAAACATTGTGACGGTAACGTGCTTCATTTATAGTGATTCGTAGGAGGAGAATTCTTTATGACTTCATTTAATATGACGTATTTTAAATGCAATTTTCTGCGTCCCTGTTGTGACCTGGCAGGCAAGTGCAAATCAAAATTCCATATCACATTCTTATGGACGTATTTATGCGAAAAGGAGCTATGTGGAAGTGGAAAGATGGGGTGTGCTCGTTAGTTGGGCCATAAGAAACAATGTAAAAGTGGATATAGCTCCTTTTGAAAAAATTGAAAAGCGGGATTTTTAATTAAATCAAAAGGAGCTAAGCGCCAAAAATATGCTAACTCATGAGCCGCGGGCATGGCAAGAGAGCCTTGTGGACAGGGCTCATGAGTTAAAGAAGACGGAGGAGGAGTCGCGCCGGCGGCTTCGTCTCCGCTGACGTCACTGGCGCACAATATTCCCCATTCATTCTTATGGCCCGACCACTAACGAGCACACCCCATCTTTCCACGAGCACATAGCTCCTTTTCGCATAAATACGTCCTTATTATGATTAGTGTCAGTGATTTTACATTATGAAATCATCACTAACTTTGCAGGATACTAAATTTTAAACTACGGTCTCACGGATAAAATTGAAATTAAACAAAGTGACTCAAGTTTTTTAAAAAATAATAAATGTTAAGATTTTGAGTCAATACAGGAAATTTTGCTTCATACCCTGAAAGTTTAAGTCCGATCACCAACACTAAATTTGAACTACAAAAATAGAATATAAATGTAGCTCCACAGAGCAATTGATACTAAATGAAGTGTTCGCTCAGTCATACGGCATCAACTATGACATAAAATTATTTAATTGGTACGATTTTCCTTTAACTTATAGTCTTAAATTCTGAGTATTTTAGGCGAAAGTGAGGTTGAGATTCGAGAATAAGTTTTTCTCCTATTTCGGAGGGACAATAGGTAAAATTAAAGACATAATATACACGTAAAGTCCCATGAATATGTTTCAAATCTTTTCGGTAGTAACCTTATATCTAATAGTAATGACTCATGGCTAGTTATCGTCATTTGAATACGATTGGTGATATTAATATTGAATCCATAATTTTAAGAATGAGAAAAATTTTGCAAGGAAACAGTTCCAAACCCAAATACATATATAATGATGAAAAAATGTAAAATAACTTATGACGTCTGTGTTCAAGGCACTCGTCCTAAGTTAATTGAATGGTTGCCATTTTGATTCTAAATATTCGAGTGGATAGTAAGAATGTACCTTTACGATAGCTCCTTGATTTTTGGAATTTGGACGCTAGTTACTTGCGTCACCGTACCCCCAACAACGGAACAGGATGCTCTCTTACTTAGCACACCTCTCCCAAACCTCCAGGATTCACTCCGGAAGCACCTAATTATTCCAGATCTGCTCAGGATTGGCCCAGATTATGTACTTAACGTGAGCACCTTTGTAAAATTGCTACGATACATTTCAGATTTGTATTAATTGGACAAGACTTAGTCAACTTGTGAGATATATTGATAACTCAATAAGCCGAATCGAAAGGATACGTATTTTGACGATGTACTGTCAAAACGTCCTGGGAGGAGACGGAGGGGACGCCCAGTGAAAGCGTGGCGACAGGGGGTTTTAGAAGAAATGAGGGTTTGCGAACTCCCTGAAGGGCTTTGGGAGGATAGGGGACTTTGGCGGCTAGGAGTCGCAGAGCGCCAAAGAGCGCTATAAAAGCGGCTTTATACATATAGTCAAAATCTGACAAAATTTGGAAATTACGGTGACCAAACATGTTGTTTTTTATATTCATTTTTAAGTAGCATGTTGATCTTATTTGATTAGTCAGAAATTACATTCGAACTATTTTAAAGCAGAAGAGAGGTATGAAGTTATCGCCTTTTGATTGAAGTATTGGACATTTTACTGTATTTGTGTTTACGATCAATATATGGACCGCCGTAAACAGAAAGGAACCAAGCCACATCAGCCATTGCCAAATGTCACAGGGAAATTACATTTTTTACGAGAGAACGTCTATGCAGATTCCTTTGAAAATTTTAAGGAATTTGCTTTGTATTAAATTATTGAGAGAAATCACTGAAAGCACAAAAATCCGCACAACCGTTTTCATGTAAAAAATTAAATTGTCCGATCAAATTTGGCAATAGCTGATGTGGCTTGGTTCCTTTCTGTTTAACGCGGTCCATATATGGGTAAAACATTCAAGCTAATTACACGAGTATGTTTGCATTGTAACGCGAATTTACTAATTTACAGCCTACCTTAATTCCTGACCACATGCTCTACTCTATATTGACAAATATGTACTTGGATCCTTTTATGGACCAAAGTCCATAATCGGCCAGAAAATTTACATCATGTGCAAATGTTTTATAATACCTCGTTACTCTGTTTTGAATGATTTCCAGATGACGTATGGGAATAAATCAGTCACAGTAGGTAATGAGTTTACTCCGGAGGATTTGGGATTAGAACCCACTTCAATACACTATACATGTCGAGAGGACGCCTTCCACACATTAATCGTTGTAGGTGAGTATGTGTCTACTCCTCGTACGTTTATCTCGTTAAATTAAATACACAATACAGGCCGAAACGTTTCAGTGTT
Organism: Bemisia tabaci; assembly: GCF_001854935.1. Classification (NCBI taxonomy): domain Eukaryota; kingdom Metazoa; phylum Arthropoda; class Insecta; order Hemiptera; family Aleyrodidae; genus Bemisia; species Bemisia tabaci. The sequence continues at coordinate 14,494 of NW_017558001.1, forward strand.
TAATTGCGTATTTTTAGCCATATAATTCCCGTTTTTCTCCTCTTGCTTTTTCCAGTGACGTGGCGTGAATAATCGATTATCGATATTTCCTCATTTGAATCCGTGGTAAAGAATCGATTATTAAGGTGTTCGCTGCAAACACCCTGTTAATCGATCCTTTTCCATAGGTTTAAATGACAGATCAATCGATATATCGCAAAGCACGCCACGCCACTAGTTTTTTCATGTCATCTGAACTTTAACACGCTGTTTTTGTTTATCTCCGCGCTACAAAGACAAAATCTCTTGTAAGATTCCCATTAAGAATCATCGTAACATATTCAAATAAGTTTAGTCGTCATATTATGAAAAACATTGTTTTAATCGAAGGCAGATAAGCAGTTTGCAAACTTGGTTGCAACTCAAAGCCAATAGTGATATGCTACGGTTTTTTTTTAAGGACTTGATGTTCCGACGCAGGAACATCATACAGAACGTGAATGGGTACACTGGATACAGGTTAATATACCTGCATATAATATTACTTCTGGAGAGACGGTAGTGCCTTATCAAGGACCTGGATCGTCTTATGGATACGGTAGGTTTATATTTTGAGATATAAAAATGGATTTTCTTCAAAATTCTCCCCTGCATGGAAAGTTTTACTGAAGGAGACTGAAAAAAAACTGATGGGAAAACTTTTCCCGATTTGATAGCATGAAATAGACATATTCAACGTTGCCAATGAAGTATAGTGAGAGTTTGATTGGTTCGTTTAGATGAATTTCTATCCCCTTCCTTCTAAAGAAGTTGTTCCATTTACAGTTGTTCCCAAGCTACATAACTAGGGTCAGACAAATAACTACAACACTGACACTGGACTATTTGCCAACAATATTTGCTTATTTTAATTCTGCTCATTTTCCAAACAGGTCATCATAGAATGGTATTTTTGGTTTATGAGCAGCCTTGGAGACACACGATAAGTTTCTCTGAAAAAGCTTTTGCAAACAGGTGAGATTAATACTAATTTTTTTTTTTTTATTATTCAGCTAGTAACGTGAATTTTTTAAAGACACTCGTCATTACTACTAATTTTATTAAATCTGAGGAATACTGACTATTATCAGATTCATGTTTATTAATTAATTATTTTAATTAATTTTATAACACCTTGATGCAATTCTTTCACTCATCATGACTGATATGACTTTTTGTCAACTATTTACCTCAGATCCTAATTATGTTCTGTTGCCCTTTAATGGGTTCTTAATTGCAGCTTTTTTAACTCAATATTTTCTGTGTTTAGCCCTGTCCGACCGAAATTCAATTCCGAAAGGTTTGCCGAGAAGTATGATATTGGGAATCCTATCGCAGCTAACTTCCTCATCTGCTATACAGATTCGCCTCCGCCAACGAAACTGGCAGTCTGAGAGTTTGGAGAAGACATTGCTTTCAATTTTGTAATTAAATGTGGTGAGATTCTGTGAATTAAACAATCGTGGCTATTGCGTAAAATATAGTGTGGATTATTAATAAACAATAAATTAATTTATTTTTCCAAGAAATTCTTGTTAAACAATTTTCCCCCTACATACTTACAATTTTTTGCCGTCGTCAAGCTGAAAATTGGTTTTTGTCGGCCTAGGTCTAATCCATTGTGACTGAAAAAATTTGCCAGCTGCACGCCGCCCGAGCTGGTGCTCTTCAACAATTTTTCCAAAAAGTAGCGAATTTGTGCGCAAATATGACAATTTAAACTAATCATACCTATGCCGGATTGACTCGGAAGTTTAAAATAAAGGTGGGTCTCTCAAAATGTGAAAAGCAGGAAATTAAACCTTCACCTTATGTTGGACACGGAATAAAAATCTGTTAATAGTGAAGAAGATAATTTTATTGCCGAAAAAATGCCAAATAATAATAAAAGAAAGGGAAGGAATGTAAATACATTAGCCAAGACAGAAAATAGACAATTCAAACACAACAAATGCGCCTAAATGAAGGAAATTTAATGAAGGAGAACATCAACAATTTCTTTTAACCAAATAACGAGTAATTATGATGCTATACAGTATATAGTAGTAACCAGATATAACACGTAACCACCAAAGCCCACAGTTATAAAAGATGTCGTGGAATTATAAATGCTTCGAAAAAGAAGTGTCTACAGGAATGGGAGAGTAAATATTACAAAGAACCTTCAGCACATCGATAATTTAAGTGCGAAATGACGTATATTCATTGCGGTGTTCAAAATTTGTGCTTCTGCTTCATTTTTTCGACGAGAAACGAGCAAATCAAACAACTTCAAATTTTGCAGAATATTTTGCAGGAAGGACGTAAAATCTGCAACTTCGCAAACGGAGATACGTGGTTTTGCACTTTGGCCATCGATATCGGAGTGAATGTTCTTTAGTTATTTGTAGCTAAGTAATAATCTTCTGCTTGAATTTTTTATGTTATCAGTCAATGTAATTAAAATCGTAGTATAGAAAACTGTTCTCTAAGTTGGCAAATATGTAATTACTTAGTAAAGAGTAGTGAACTTGGAGCACAAGGCGCATTAAGTGCTGCAGTTTGTGCTATTTCAAGAAATACGTGTTTAAAGTTTCGAAATTACATGGATTCTTGCGGCGGGAAGAAAGTTCAAATTGACTTTTTGATGCTTAAAAATCGGAATTTGAGAGCGAATTTTTCTCAGAATATGAACTAGAACTAGTTCTACTCGAAATCGTTAATATCGCAATTTTTTCAAAAACCGCACTTATGCACCTTGTCCTTTAAGCCCCTCAATCTGTGGGGATAAGTGGTTAGCGAAGAGTGCTTTCAGGCAGGCTTCAAGATGTTCTCCTCGTTTAGTCTCTGGATCCCTAGATCTTGTTATCTCTTTTTACATGCTGTCAAATGGGTAAGCTATGCGCCGGTCATAGAATCGTGTTTAGGAGCTTGATTCTTGTAGATTAGCTAAAAAGAATAAGAACTGCTCCTTCCACTTTGCTCTCATTGGTCAGTTTGACGCACATTTGCCAGAGACAACATCAATTGCACTGGTTATTTTGAAAATCGACGGTAAAATAAAACTCGGATGACAGCAGGGAGGAAGAAACTAAGGGTTTCACTACCACGGTAGATGACTTCAAAAACGCGACTTTTCAAAATACAATTTCTCAGGTAATATTGAACGTAGAAAGCTGCCGTTCGTACAGATCCAATTATTTTTAGCCAGGCTACATCAGCATCAAAACACGATTCTGTCCAGCACAACATACCCATCATGGTTATCACAGTGTTCCTTAGGAAATGATATTGGTGGTTTTTAATTTGGATTGTGTTTATCCCTTGGGTCGGGCTTGTCGGGGTGTTGTTTTCTTACATGTTCGTGCATTCCTTCCGGTCTTCTGTAACTTTTGGGGCAATAAGGGCAATCAGCTTTTCCTTCGTGGGATTTCAAGTGATCATTCAGAGTATTTTGTCTGTCATAACTTCTGTCGCATAAAGGGCATTGGAATTGTTTTGGTTCTCTCGGTGGTGATGGTGCTTGAAAAAGAGAAGACAGAACGTGAAAGTATTTGGGAACAGGATAGCATGGCTGATGTGATGCGAAGAGAGCAGTAAATGCAAAAATGAAGTTCTGATTCATGTTATCGATGGTAAACAATCAACAATTTCCCATTGAAATAAAGTAGCATACAGCAGCGGAAAATGAGATAGGATGGTGATTTGACTGCCGCAGTAGGTACTTCACTGCCAGGATTTTCACGCGATTTTGGCATGATTTAAATTCCTTCGAGGCTTCCAGCTTGTTAAAAGCGGGCATGTCCAAGATTTTTGCTCCAAAATACGCATAATAAATCACCACGTAATCTACGCAACTGCGGGTCGATTATTGAAATTGATAGACAAAGCTATACCTAGACTAAGAAGACGAGAAGGATATTGAGGGATCCTATTGGCGGAAGCGAAAGGTTGCAATAGACAAGGGAGGTAGGAAAATAGACTAACTTACAACGCACGAGAGACCCTATAGTCAGTCGATCATTTTCTCCCATAGTCTATAGAAACCATGAATTTCAGCCAATAGGATCGCTCTATACTCCCTATGTCTTCTTTGTCTATCGCTTTGTCTATCAATTTCAATAATCAGCCCGCTGGTATTTCCAGAATATTGAATAAAAAGCACAAGATTTAGTGGCCCATTCCGCCGTGCTTCGGAAAGAGGCCGCGTAAGAACATTTGAGGGTTGCCACATTTTCTCCAATGAAATATTTATTTTGGAAGAGAGTTATTAATCTTTTTCTTTTATTTTTTCAGATAATTTATATCTAAATACAAAGAAAATTCTCTGAAAAAATGAACGGAAAACATCCACCAGTTTTTCTGAAAATTCGTATTTAGTAACAGGAAATACGGCAACTGACGAAGGTTCATCCGGCATTTTTCTTAGGCACGGCACCATTGTTCTGCCGTGCTGTGGAAAACCTTCGTGTGAGCCTTCAGATATTGCTTTATTTTCTCTGATAAAACGCGTATTTTCTCGTCAACTTATGAATATTTCCCTTCCAATTTCTTAGATTATTTTGTTCGCAATTCTATCTATAGTTCCTGAAAATTTCAAGGGACAACATTCACAACTTTCTTCAAAAATAAACATTTTATCGAAGAAAATTTGGCACCTCTCGAATATTCATACGGCTTCCTTCCTTCGCAAGGTAGCATTGTTGTACTGCCGAGCTACGGAAAAACGTCGTATGAACCTGCATGCGTTGCCAAATTCCCTTTGATAAAACACAAATTTCCTGGTAAACTGATGAACATTTTCCTTCCAATTTTTTAGTTAATTTTGTTCATAATGACACCTAAAGTTCCTGAAAAATTCAAGGAAAAACATTCATAAATTTCCTTAAACATAAACATTTTATCAATATAAATTTGGCAACCCTCGAATGTTCATGCGGCGTTCTTCCTTAGCACGGCAGTGTACACGACTGTGCAAGTTTGAAACGCGTATCTGAAGTACACTCACTTTGGACGTGTCCTGCTGATGCTTGGTGGCGCCTCTTGACTGACCTTGAGGAAAATGATTTCTTGCAAGTGGAGCAGATTGTTCTACCTTCATCGACCGCCTCGTGATTTCTGATGTGCTTTCGGAGCTTTTCTTTAGTGGCATAAGCCTTCGTGCACCCGGGTCTATCGCACTCGTACCTGCCTCCTTCCACGCCTTCGTCATCTTCTCAATAAAACATAAAATCCATTTTACAGCTCTACTTCAGTTTTAGAAAAAGAAAACGTGCCATCGTAATTTACAGCCGCAAAAATGCAGAATTCGTCCAGGGGCGTTTTACAACGTACTCAGGGCCGGATTAAGGGGGTAGCCACATGGGCTGCGGCCCATGGCAGCAAATTTAGGGAGCGGCAAATTTTGCAATTTTTTAAAATGTAGCTATAAAGAAAAATCGGATTCAGAAAAAAAAAATTACGAGCTAGAAAAGGTGACAAATTCTCTCATTTCTTGAGAGTATATCTCTAATTTTGTCGTCCATCTGTGATACAATAGACAGCACCTTTAATTAGTCGAGTTAAGACTAAGAGAGAAACCGAACATGGAATTTGGCCTGGAACGGCGCGGCAAAGAGAGCAATGATGACGAGCGAACGTGAGATGAAAGGGAGAAACTCTCGGCGCGGCAGTCGGCATGTAACACATTTTAGCGCCTACAAGACTGCATGAATACTTCACGCATTGCGCCAAAGACAATGCGGTCGCTGCGGTCAGCAGCGGGCAGCGTGAAACGCATAGCGCCTACAAGACTGCATGAATACTTAACGCATTGCGTCAAACACAGTGCGTGCAGCAGCGGTCGGCCCAAGATGCATAGCGTATGTAAAACTGTAGGAATACTTCACGCATTGCGCCAAACACAGTGCCGTCAGCGCGGCGCGGCGGCGGAAGTCAAAATTATTAAACCACATTTATGTTTGTCCTTTCATAATTTTTTGGTTCATTTCTTATAAATGGAAGGCCTTGTCCATACAGAGATAGGTTAACAAAACTTGACGTTCGCGCGAAGTTCGGTACATTTTTGCTAGTAGTGTTGACAGGGCTTTCCCAAAAAAATGTTTCCAACTCGAGTAAACACGTGTTATGCACCCCACCCCCGCTAGCACGTTCACTTGATGGTTTTTATTGATGTTTCAAAACGAATGAACAAATAACAAGGGGGCGGCAAAATACAGGCGGACCATGGGTGGCAAGTAAGTAAATCCGGCCCTGAACGTACTTTCATGTAATGACTTTTTCAAGGACCATTCAAATTTCTAGTCGCCGGAGTTCTAAAAAAATCTTTGGATACAAAGTACCCCTTCACTAATGACCCCTATATTTTACTCTATGATGACAAGACATTTCTTGTATATAATAATTATGTATGTTTCCTAGGTTACGCTCCTTGTCTTGTTCAACAGCGTCTTGCAGCGCTCTCTTCCGTCCGCGGAAAACAACTTTTACATATTGACGAGGTATTACGGTGAGCGATTTCCAACGTCTTATAACGTTGGACCCGTCGTCTTGTTTTACGTTACAAAGGAATATTGTCCGAAATTTGTAGAAAATTTTCCGGGAATATTGAAAAAAGCAAGCATAATGGGACAGAATTTTGTTCATAAATCATGATGAGGCGTCCCATCTAAAAACCTAAATGTGACGAGAGATTTTGCGCATCGACATGTACGTATGTTGGCACTTTGACCGTAGATATCCATTTTAGAATACTTCCATGCTGAGGAAAAACACCGTATGAGACTTCAGTTTTCAGTCAGAGACTTGTCATATGTTCTTCAATAAGAAACGAATTATCTCAGGAAATTCTGAACATTTATCCTTCCATTTTTATGAAATTTTTTGCACAGTTTAATCTAAAACATCTGAAATTTTCAAGAAAAAATATGCATAATCTCTCTCAAAAATAAATATTTGTTCGGAGAAAATGTGACAACAGCAGAATCCTCATACGACGTTCTTCCTTAGCACGGCAGCATAAACTTACCTGGATCACGATCAACCGCTTGACTGCTGCTACCTTTGCCTTTGCGCCTACCGCCTGGTTCCTCACCTAACATAATAACAGAATATAAATGCACCGAAAAAAAGTATGGTAACATCTACTAAAAGCCTACTTGATTTTTCAGGCAGTGATACTATTTAGTGAAAATAACCAGAATTATATAGCACTAGCCGTTCTGGGCGCACTTCGCGCTTCACAGCTAGCCAGAGGGCTGCGCCCCCTGGGCCTCCGTACACTCGCGTAGCGAGTGACATTCGGCACAGGTGAACATTTCGTTAGAGGAGTTATTTCATCCAACCCCTACTCACAAGGATACTACGCAATATTCAACATAGCCGACGCCAATCCGCCAAAACACATGTGACGGGACGATGATTCAAACCACCTGATAACAATCGCCATGTTTAAATTCAGATGTTTCTCGCATTGATAGATATCCGCCTTGATTGACCTCGTGCTCTCCTCAACTTGTGCGCGGGAGCGTCGGCCATGTTGAGCAGGAATCGAATGGAACGGCTCCTCTAACGGAATGTTCGTCTGTGCCGTAGTATCTTTTTTGGGGCTGGAAGCTTAAATAAACGGAAATTTCCTACGCAGATTGTAAAGTTAGGAGCGGTGCATTTCAGAGTTTGCAGATGCGCTCATCGAGATTTTTGAGATATTATCTAGAGGGAACAACTCTTATTTTTGCTCCAGCCTCTAGCAAAAGTTTGCAACAAGCCCGTTACTCCTAGAGGTCCAAACTCACCTGGTGGTGGGTGCTGCTCATCTACATGACGCTGCAAAGTCCCTTGTGTAGAGAAGACTGCGTTACATCCAGCGATGGGACACTTGGTTTCACCTCGACGAACTCTCTCCTGGTCTCGCAAGTGCCTTCGGAGATCTTTTTGATGCTTGAAATTTTTAGTACAACCCTCCTCGTAACACCACCAGCGTCCTTGCATGAAGCGATCAGACAAGTCCATACGATCAACCGCTGAACAATACGCAACTTCCATTATTTCTGATCGGGCTTCGGAGAAAGGGACTCGAAGTGAAAAGTCATTATTTTCGAGGAGAGCGAAAAAACTCGATTCGGGTCGAAACCATGATCAATTTTCCACCGTTGAGGAGAATTCATGAATTTCAAGAGTACAGTGTCAATATGTGCATTAAAACAAACTAGTTAAGCAGGCAGTTAGGGGCCGTCCATGAATTACGCAATGCCCTTAGGGAGGGANGGGGGGGGGGGTCCCTAACAGACTTAGGTACGGTGCACAATGGATCGAGTCAATGGGAGAGGTCGGACAAAATTTGGAAACTTTAAAAGCTTATAATGCTGTTTATACAAAATTTTGAGGTTTTAAGAGTGGCTCTCTTGGTTTTTCCGTAAAATTTTCTTCTTCTTGCACCCCTTAAAATTTAAAATGTGACGAAATAAACATGAAAATACGCAGTTCTAGTCATAAATTCGGGCTTTTTGCACCATTGAGGTAAAATAAGTCTAAGTGTTTCTTACAATCAAAAGTTCTCGTAATTAACGAGTCTTTAGTGTTGATTTATGACCGGTCAGTGACTAAATTTTAAAGAATTCCTGAAGAATTCACACATTAGGTTATGTTAGTTAGTTTTGGTTTGAACCAAGAGTCCCTTGTTATATCGAATGACGTAGTTATTAAATCAGTTTGTTACGGCCTCAACTTTGAGAACTTTTTTTCAGTTTTGGAGTTTGAATCAGAGGAAATAGTGGCCCCATCGTGTTTCTCGCAGAATTTTACGAAAAAAAAAAGAGGTTGAATCGCAAATTCCCCACACATGCAAGAGCTTCATTGCAATTAAGCTAATGGTAGGTTGAAAGCAAAATGCGGTCGCTATGAGTTAAGCACTTAAAAACCTACATACCTGATTCCCCTTTTTTCCCTCTGCCTCGGCGGGAACTTGAGGAGCCTCCACGTCCTGGAGAGGTGCTTGGGGGTTCTTCTTCTTCTTCTTCATCTAACAATTCAACAGAATATCAACAGTAACGAAATACGGAATTAAGCAACCGTGATAGCGAAGAGAGCAGTGAGTGCAAAAATGAAGTTTTGAAAAAACGGGCTCAGAAGCTTCTGACCGGAAAATTTTACCGAAAGAATCTTCCCTCTTTTGTCAAATTGCCACTAATCATCCGAAAGGCTCCTAGGAATCGTATGGATAATTAAAAATTGACTGATCTTATTTCCATCACATAAAAAGAATATTTTCTATTTGCATGCTAGGTTATTGTGAGGCAAGAAAGCCGTATAGTGCTATATCCTACATGCTTTCGTGGTTGCGTTTTGGACACACGACAAACGCATTTTTGGGTTAGGAATTTGCAGAAGAGGGTGGCACATTACTTGAAAGTACTGTTTCCATTGACTCTCTGGAGGAATATTGTCACTTACTGCTATCTTGCCTAAAATCACGTCATTTGTTGCGCACTTACGGCTTTCTCATAAGTCTCGTTTTGATACGATTGAGAAGAGTTCCGCTGATTTAGCAATTTCAGTTGTTTAATCTAAAAGAGTTTAGACGAATGTAGAAGGAATTGTGAAGTGAATGGTGTATTTCATACTTGCTTAATGCGCTCGTCTTAATTTTTGAGCCATTTTTATAAGAAACAAGTATTCTTTTTTCTGTAGCTGAACTTTGCTAGTGGTTCATTACAGTTTTGGGAGCTACAGTGAAAAATAATTGGACTTCAAAATCCTTTAGGTACAATGGTACATGCGGCGAAAGCTCGCAAGCTAAAAAAGCCTAGAATGACGAAACCAGCCGACATGAACCGGCTGACTTGAATTTACCTGCTACATGCGGCTGCTCTGCTGCACCATGTGGATGCAGTGTTTCCATGTGTCGTTTTAAACTCGAAGGTTTGGCCAACGTCATTTTGCATATCGGACAATCAAGCAAACCTTGACGTTTCATCTCATGATGTTTTAGATGCAGGGTCAATCCTCTTTTATCTTTGAAAGAACAGTTACAACCGACCTCAGTACACCACCAACGTCTGGTTGCTTCATCCCAACTATCCAATCCTGCAACCTCCGAGAAAAACAGATTAATTATACCTTCTGCGGGCTGATTATATAAATTGATAGACAGAGGAGACATAGTGAGTATGGAGGTATCCTATTGGATGGAATGGATCGTTCCTATGGACCAAGGGAGAAAATCATGAACCAACTATCGGGAGTATCGGGTTTCTCGTGAGTTGTCGTTAGTTAGTCTATTACCTACCTCCTTTGTTCATTACAACCACTTGCTTCCACCAATAGGATCCATCCATAACTCTTTCATCTTATTTGTCTATAGCTTTGTCTATCAATACCAATAATTGGACCGCTGGTCTTAGGAAAACATAAAGTTTAACCCAACTTAGACTTGGAACAATACCTATTTATTATCCATGATTTCCTTGCTACCTACCTACCGAAATGGATTTTGAACATGACTTGTTAGGAGTTACGTTGGTAATGCAAAAAATGGGCATGAAAAAACACTCAAAAACGTGGTCCGAACTGTATGTAACGAGGTGGTAAAGTAGTGTTAGGTCCACACTACTTTTCGGAGAAAACAAGGTCAAAAAGTTAAAAAAATTCAATTAGAGTCAGACTCTAATTGAAATGGATTTTCTAATGCATCTACCTGCGCTGAACACTCTCTAATTCAGTCTAGTAATGATGTCCATTAGAGCCAACATTTCGAACTCTAATTGAAATTGTTGAACTTTCTGGCCTCGTTTTCCCTGGAAAATAAAGTAGACCCAGTACTTTTTTTACCACCTTTTTGCAGAAATAAGTAGATGCAGTTCGTATCTCAAGGATTTTAAAAACGATGAGTCAATTTTGTAAAAAAGGCCGGTTTTCATCCTATTCCGTAGCACGGCAGTACAGGGAACTGAATTTCAACATCACAACACAAGTTCAAACTTTTAACAAGCCTCGATGAAATTTCTTTATTTTCAACTAATTCCTTGAAACAAAAATATTTGAAAATCATTCAACACCATCATCATATCAAAACATTATATTGTACGTAAATTTAATATAACATTTGCGTTGCTGTAGAAGTGTACCTGTGTACGAGAAGCATTTTCGCAAGATGATATGAAGTGAAGTATCGATGGCTAAAGCGCGGAACCACGTATCTCTATCATCGCGTGCTTCAAAATATTTAATCCCATTTAATTTTTTCGAGGAAAAACAAATCGACTACATTGCTTGAAATGCCCACGAAATATTCTGCTCATAGAAAAGAAAAGCCAAGGAATTTTTCGACAAATTAAGTTGATTGGTTTTAGAAATAAAAAATAAAATGTGGCAGGAAGCCTGCGATGCCGCAAACGAAGATACGTGGTTTTGCATTTTCGCCATCAATATGCAATTTCGCGACAGAAATGTTTTTGAAATTTTCTAATTATTTCAGTGAATTTGATTGAGATCTCGGTTTTTCATCAGCGTTCACAAAAGCTCCCGCGATATTTATTTTATCACTGAAAAAAAAGTTCTGAAGTGAAATTGTTAGGATGATATGGAACCAGGATTTGTTCGGCACACACGACCGAATTATTTGGTCTGTTCAACAAACTGGTCGGTTGGTTTCAGGACATTCCGTCAACGATTTTTTGTCTGCGCACCTGTTTTGTCTAGTAGTTTACGTTCACTTGTAAAATAAGCAGCATTGACGTGGTCCAAGTGTTATATTTTAGTCCGAATGTAAAATTATATTGCCAATATCGAAATGCAAATTGAGAGGGATTGAGGTGTTGTTACGGTAATTCATTTTTTAATAGAAAAGTTAGTTCCTTCTATTGATTCATCCTTTCAAATTGCGTCATTGGTGAATATTTGGTTTTATTTCTATCCTAAGCATTTTTAACACAAAATAAACCTTATGTATACCTCTCTTTTTCTTTTTTTTCCTTTTTTAAATGAAAAAAGTACTTAATTCAAAGAACATTTTTAAAACTTGGCAAATATTTGTAAAACATTTTCAAAGCGATGGCATAGATATCAATCCCTATGAGCCGTAGTTGTGTTGAAGGAAACTAAACGAAAATGAATAAAAGAGGAAAATATACCAAGAAACCCGCAATCTTTGGTTTTAGCCCATTTGTACATCGATCTTTTAGAGTCAAGTTTGTCCAATATTGAGCATTTGGTCGCGCATACACCATGTTGCAGCACAGTAACAGCACAAAATATAAAATAAAATATTCAAGTGCTTTGGAAATCATTAAATTTGACACGGAACCACCTTAATAGTTACAAAACACATTATGTTTTGCTCTATTACATGTTTTTTTCCATCAAATTAAATGGGATTAATCCATGCACAGTGTGCAAACTTTTCAAAATCATGAGCTGAAAAATGCTGACTCCGCGAGTTTAAATATTAGAACCAAACAGAAGCGGCGTGCTACCAGCATCACAACACACGTTCAAACTTTTATCGAGCCTCGATGAAATTTCTTTATTTACAACGAATTCCTTGAAACAAAAATAAATAAATTTCACCATCATCATATCAAAATATTAAATTGTATGTAAATTCAATATATAATTTGCGTTGCTCCAGGAGTGTACTTGTCTACGAGATGCATTTTCACAAGATGCTATGAGGTGAAGTATTGATGGCCAAAGCGCGAAACCACGTACTTCTATCGCGTGCTTCAAAATCTTTAATCCCATTTAATTTTTTCGAGGAGAAACAAATCGACTACATAGCTTGAAATGGCTACGAAATTTGGTCAACATTTGGTCACACATACACCATGTTGCAGCACAGTAACAGCACAAAATATAAAAGAAAATATTTAAGTTCTTTGGAAATCATTAAATTTGACACGGACCCACCTTAATAGTTACAAAACACATTATATTTTCCTCTGTTACGTGCGGTTTTTTTTTTTTTTTTTTTTTTTTTTTTTTTTTTTTTTTTTT
>NW_017558001.1:35896-51300 GCF_001854935.1 Bemisia tabaci
AAAGAAGTTGTTTCGTTTACGAAAAAGTACATAGCTGGGGTCAGGATAAATATCTACAACACTGGACACACTGGACTATTTGCCAAAAATATTTGCTTATTTTAATTCACCTTATTTTCTAAACAGGTCATCATAGAAGTGTATTTTTGGTTTATGAGCATGCAGCCTTGGAGACACACAATAGGTAAGTTTCTCTGAAAAAGCTTTCGCAAACAGGTAAGACTAACATCAATATTTTTTCTTCCATTCAGCTGTGAACGTGAATTTTTTTAGACACTAGTCATTACCACGTGTTTTATTTGCTCTGGGGAATACTGACTAAATGTTACTTTCACGTTTATTTACTAATCGTTTATTTACGCAGTCTTAGTGTTTGGAGAAGACATTATTTTCAATTTTTTCATTAAATGTTGTGAGATTCTGTGAAATAAACAATCATGGCTATTGCCTAAATCATAGTGTGGATTATAAATAAACAATAAATTAATTTATTTTTCCACGAAATTCTTGTTAAACGATTTTTCCTCTACATAGTTACAATTTTTGCCGTATCGTCATGCTGAAAATTGGTTTTATGTCGACCTAGGTTTTATCCATTGTGACTGAAAAAAGTTGCCGGCTCCAGGCCGCCCGAGATGGTGCTCTTCAACAATTTTTCAAAAAAAAAAAGGCGAATTTGCGCGCAAATATGACAATTTAAGCCCCAAATGCACATCAGCCCATTCTGGCCACATCCACGCAGGGGTTTAGTTTTGGTCTAGGCTGACCTGCTAGGGGCCTAAACTATCATAATATGTCGGATTGGCTTGGAAGTTTTAAATAAAAGTGGGTTTCTCAGAATGTGAAAAGCAGGAAATTAAATCTTCACCTTATGTTGAACACGGAATAAAAAACTGTTCATAGTGAAGAGGACAATTTTATTGCCGAAGAAATGCCAAATAATGAGAAAGGGAAGAGAAGGAATGTAAATACATTAGCCAAGACAGAAAATAGACAATTGAAACACAACAATTGTACCTAACTGAAGGAAATTTAATGAAGGAAAACATCAACAGTTTCCTTCAACCAAAGAACGAGTAATTATGATGCTATACAGTATATAGCAGTAACCAGATATTATGTAACACATAGTCACCAAAGCCCACAGTTATAAAAGATGTCGTGGAATTATAAATGCTTCGAAAAAGAAGTGTCTACAGGAATGGGAGAGTAAATATTACAAAGAACCTTCAGCACATCGATAATTTAAGTGCGAAATGACGTATCTTCCTTGCGGTGTTCATTTCCGCTTCTACTTCATTTTTTCGACGAGAAACGAGCAAATCAAATAACTTCAAATTTTGCAGAATATTTTGCCCGAAGGACGGACATTCTGCAACTTCGCAAACAGAGGTACGTGGTTTTGCACTTCGGCCATCGATATCGGAGTGAATGTTCTTAAGTTATTTGCAGCTAAGTAATAATCTTCTACTTGAATTTTTTATGTTATCAGTCTATGTAATTAAAATCGTAGTATGGAAAACTGTCATCTGAGTTTGCAAATATGTAATTACTTAGTGAAGCGTAGTAAACTTGGAGCACAAGGCGCATTAAGTGCTGCAGTTTGTGCTATTTCAAGAAATACGTGTTTAAAGTTTCGAAATTACATGGTTCTTGCGGCGGGAAGAAAGTTCAAATTGACTTTTTGATGCTTAAAAATCGGAATTTGAGAGCGAATTTTTCTCAGAATATGAACTAGAACTAGTTCTACTCAAAATAATTAATATCTCAATTTTTCAGAAACCGCACTTCTATATCTTGTCCTTTGAGCCCCTCAATCTATGGAAATTAGTGGTCAGCGAAGAGTGCTTTCTGGCTTCAAGATGTTCTCCTCGTTTAGTCTCTCGATCCCTAGATCTTGTTATTTCTTTTTATGTGCTGTCAAATGGGTAAGATGCGCCGGTCATAGAATCGTGTTATGGAGCTTAATTCTTGTACATTAGCTAAAAATAATAAGAACTGTCCGAACAGCAACTCTCTACATTCAATCTTAGAGGAGATATCGCCTTTGGAAAAGTCGGGTTTTTCACGTCATCCACCGCGGTAGTGACACCTTTGGCTCCTTCTACTTTGCTCTCATCGGTCAGTTTGACGCACATATGCCAGAGACAACATTAATTGCACTGGTTACCTTGAAAATCGACGTTAACATGAAACTCGGGTGACAGCTAGGTGGAAGAAACTAAGGGTTTCACCACCGCGGTAGATGACGTCAAAAACGCGACTTTTCAAAAGACAATATTCCGGTTAATATTGAACTAAGAAAGTTGCAGTTCGGACAGACGATATTATTTTTTCCAAGGCTCATACTACATCGGCATCAAAACACGATTCTGTGACCAGCGCAACTTACCCATTCAAACGCATGGTTACGAGAGTGTTAGGAGATGATATTGTTGGTTTTTAATTTGAATTCTGTTTATCCGCTGGGTCAGGCTTGTCGGGGTGTTTTCTTCTCACATGATCGTACATTGCTCCTGGATTTCCGTATCTTTCGGGGCAATAAGGACAATCAGCTTTTCCTTCGTGGGATTTCAAGTGTTCATTCAGGGTTTTTTGTCTGAGATAACTTTTGTCGCATAAAGGGCATTGAAATTGTTTTGGTTCTCTCGGTGGTGATGGTGCTTGAAAAAGAGGAGACAGAAAGTGAAAGTATTTAGGATAGCGAAGAGAGCAAAAAGTGCAAAAATGAAGGTTTGAGAAAACAGGCTAGAGAGCGTCTAACCGGATAATCTAATCGAAAAAAGCATCCGTTCTTTGGCAAATTGCCACTAATCATCCGAAAGACTCTTAGAAACTGTTTGGGTTATTAAAAATCGACCGATTTTATTTCAATTGCATAAAACGGGAAATATTCAGTTACATGTTACGCTAGTGTTAGGCAAGACAGCCGCAAGTGCTATCTTATGCATGCTTTCGTGATTGCGTTCTAGATACAAAACAAACACATTCTTAGAAATTGGCAGAAGAGGGTGGCACCCTACTTAAAAGTTCTGTTTTCATTGGCTCTCTGGAGGAATAATGCTACTCAAAGCTGTTTTGCCTAAAACGACGTCATTTCTTGCGCACTTGTGGCTTTCTCACATGTCTCGTTTTAATACAATTAAGATGGATTTTGCTGTTTTCGCTATTTCAGTGATTTCATCTAAAAGAAATGAGACGAATTTTAAAGTATATGAAAATAAAATGATAACTGAAACTTTATCTGCAGAATCAAAGAATCAAATCTGATTCATGTTATCGATGGTAAAAAATCAAAAATTCCCCATTGAAATAGGTGACATACACCAGTTAAAAATTAGAAAGAATAGCGATTAGACTGCCGCTGCAATAGGTACTTCACTGCTAGGATTTTCCCGCGATTTTGGCATGACTGAAATTCCTTCGAGGCTTCT
Source organism: Bemisia tabaci (assembly GCF_001854935.1). Lineage (NCBI taxonomy): Eukaryota > Metazoa > Arthropoda > Insecta > Hemiptera > Aleyrodidae > Bemisia > Bemisia tabaci. The sequence continues at coordinate 39,331 of NW_017558001.1, forward strand.
AGCGTATGAAAAGCGGGCATGTCCAAGATTTTGCCTCCAAAATACGCAATAAATTACCACGTAATCTACTCACCTGGTATTTTCAGAATATTAAATAAAAAGCACAAGGCTTAGTGGCCCACATTTTCGTTAAAAAAAAAAAAAAAAAAAAAAAAAAAAAAAAAAAAAATGGTTTAGTGGCCCATTCCGCCGTGCTTAGGAAAGAAACCGTATGAACATTTGAGAGTTGCCACATTTTTTCCAATAAAATGTTTGTTTTTGAAGAGAGTTATGAATTTTTTCCTTTAAATTTTCAAATAATTTATTACTAAATACCAAGAAAATTCTCTGAAAAAATGAACGGAAACTATCCACAAGTTTTCCTGAAAATTTGTATTTAGTAAAAAGAAATACGGCAACTGACGATGGTTCCTACGGCGTTTTTCCTTACCTCGGCACCATTGCTCTGCCTGTTAAGGAAAACTTTCGTATAAGCCTTCAGGTGTTGCTTGATTTTCCCTGATAAAACGCATATATCCTGGTCAACTTATAAATATTTCCCTTCCAATTTTTTAGATTTTTTTGTTCGCAATTTCATCTATAGTTCCTGAAAATTTCAAGGGACAACATTCACAACTTTCTTCAAAAATAAACATTTTATCGAAGAAAATTTGGCACCTCTCGAATATTCATACGACTTCCTTCCTTCGCAAGGTAGCATTGTTGTACTGCCGAGCTACGGAAAAACGTCGTATGAACCTGAATGCGTTGCCAAATTCCCTTTGATAAAACACAAACTTCCTGGTTAAGCTGATGAACATTTTCCTTCCAATTTTTTAGATAATTTTGTTCGCAATTTCATCTATAGTTCCTGAAAATTTCAAGGAAAAATATTCATAACTTTCCTCAAACATACACATTTTATCAAAAGAAATTTGGCAAGTCTCGAATGTTCATTCGTCGTTCTTCCTTAGCACGGCAGTGTACACAACTGTGCAAGTTAGAAACGGTATCTGAAGTACACTTACTTTGGGCGTGCCCTGCTGTTGCTTGATGGCGCCTCTTGACTGACCTTGAGGAAAATGATTTCTTGCAAGTGGAGCAGATTGTTTTACCTTCATTGACCACCTCGTGATTTCTTACGTGCTTTCGGAGCTTGTCTTTGGTGTCAAAAGCCCCCTTACATCCGGGTCTATCGCACTTGTACCTGCCTCCTTCCTCGCCTTCGTCATCTTCTCAATAAAACATAAAATCCGGTTTTACAGCTCTACTTCAGTTTTAGAAAAAGAAAACGAGTCATCGTAATTAACAGCCGCAAAATTTCAGAATTCGTCCAGGGGCGTTTTCTGCCAAAAATGACGAGAAGTAAAAGTTCCTCTCTACTTACAAACCAAAGGCTTCAAAAGCCTGTGTCACACTATTAAAATATTTCATCAAAATGTCAAGGTCTAGTGCTGTGATTGATCCAAGCCATCGAATAAGCTAATCACAACACCTGACCTTAATATTTTGATGACTACCTTTGGTAGTGTGACGCAGGCTAATGCATCGATCGTCTCGACTTGCACCGCTGATGCGCTGACCAATGAGAGGACCGTGAAATGCATCTAATATGTAAGTGGAGAAAATTCGAACAGGTGCAGAAATCTGCCTGTGTCACACTATCAAAACTAACCATCAAAATATCAAGGTCAAGTGTTTGGATTGGCTTATTCGATGACTTGGACCAATCACAGCACTTGATCCTGACATTTTGATGGAGTATTTTGATAGTGAGACACAGGCTTTATGCTGATACCTATAGGCAAATTTTCAGTGGATTTGGTTCAAGTATTTAACTTTCTGCCAACCTCTATTACAACAAAACTATGGATTAAGCCATGAGAGGTGCTCATCGTGTGGTGGCCCAAAGAAGGGCCGTTGGAAAGGGGCAATCCGGCCGGCTGCATGAGCTCCGCTGGGTGCTGTGCAATGTAAGTCCCGTGTGACTGACGGACGCGGAGTGAGCTGGAGTGAAAAGCAAGCGGCTTATATAGCCGCGACAGTATCGAGCTACAGCCAATGAGCTGTACTGGAAAAAAAAAAAAAAAAACACATTGAGTCTAGAGTCCAGGCTCTTAAAAACATCGTCAAGAAAAAGTACTCTTGATTCAATCAGATTTAAGCTTAAATTAAAAGCCAAGCCTCTTAATTTAAGCGGATTTCGTTTTGATATAAGCAAAAATCCGATTGAATCAAGAGTATTTTTTCTTGCCAATGTTTTCAAGAGTCTGGAATCTAGATCCAATGGATTTTTTTTCCAGGGTGTGCTGGTTGGCGGAGTGGTGGCTAGCCCAAAAAAACAAAACCCTCAAAAAACCCTCCGGGCGACGGTGATGACCAGCGCATCTTACCCATTTGACAGCATATAAAAAGAAATAAAAAGATCTAGGGATCTAGAGACTAAACGAGGAGAACATCTTAAAGCCTGAATCCATTTTAGAATACTTCCATGCTAAGGAAAAACGTCGTATGAGACATCAGTTTTCAGTCAGAGACTTGTCATATTTTCTTCAATAAGAAACGAATTATCTAAGAAAATTCTGAGTATTTATCCTTCAATTTTTTATGAAATTTTTTTGCACGGTTTAATCTAAGACATCTGAAATTTTCAAGAAAAAATATGCATAATCTCTCTCAAAGATAAATATTTTTTCGGAGAAAACGTGACAACAGCAGAATCCTCATACGGCGTTCTTTCTTAGCACGACAGCATAAACTTACCTGGATCACGATCAACCACTTGTGTGCTGCTGCGTTTGTTTACCTTTGCGCCTACCGCCTGGTTCCTCACCTAACATATTAACAGAATATGAATGCACCGAAAATAAGTATGGATCATCTTCTAAAAGCCTACTTGATTTTTTACACAGTGATACTATTTAGTGAAAATAACCAGAATTATAGTAGTACTAGCTGTTCTGGACGCACTTTGCGCTTCACGGCTAGCTAGAGAGCTACACCCCCTGGCCCCTTGGCCCCCGGTCACTCGCTACGCGAGTGACATTCGGCTCGCTTCGCGAGACATTTTTCTGAGTGTTTGGACTTTTGATGACTATGATGTATACATCTCGGAGACTCTCAAGACAAAATGTCGTAAATGTCTCAAAAATCACGATAAGCGCATTAACGAAGTTTGGAATGTACTCCTAAATTCACAATCTGCGTAAGAAATTTGCGTTTTTTTGAGTTCCCCGCTTCAAATACGATATTACGGCACAAGTGCACATTTCGTTAGAGAGGTGTCGTTCTATCTAACCCCAGTGCACTAGAATACTACACAATATTCAACATGGCCGACACCAATCCGCCAAAACATATGTGTCTAGGCGAGACTCTAACCATTACAACCCAGCATGTTTACATTTACGATTTCTTCGCGTTGATAAAAGATCCACTTTGGTTGGCCTCCTGCTTCCAACTGCGATTGGCGCGCGGAAGCGTCGGCTATGATGGGTATATTGCTATTGCGAAAGGGATGAATGGAACGACTTCGCCAACGAAATTTTCACCTGTGCCGTTGTATCGTTGTTGAAGCGGGAAGGTAAAAAAAAAAAACGCAAATTTCTTCTTCATATTGTGAAGTTAGGAGTGCATTTCAAACTTTGCCGATGCGCTCATCGTGAGTTTTGAAACATTTACTAATAGAAACAACCCTTACTTTTGCTCTGCAAAAGTTTGCAACAGGCCCATCGTGTCTTGGAATCTCACTGGTTACTCTTTTATTATTACATTCATTTTACTATGCTCTAATGGGCCTGTTGCCAACTTTTGCTTCAGCAAAAATAAGAGTTGCTACTCATAGAAAATGTCTCAAAAATCACGAAGAGCGCATCGGCAGTCTGAAATGCACTCCTTACATCACAATTAGCATATGACATTTGCATTTTTTCGAGCTTCCCGCTTCAAAAATGATACTACGGCACAGGTGAACAATTCGTCAGAGGAGTCATTCCATCCAACCCCTACTCACAAGGATACCACGCAATATTCAACACAGCCGACGCCAATCCGCCAAAACACATGTGACGGGACGATGATTCAATCCACCTGATAACAATCGCCACATTTAAATTCAGATGTTTCTCGCATTGATAGATATCCGCCTTGACTGACCTCGTGCTCTCCTTAACTTGTGCGCGGAAGCGTCGGCCATGTTCAGCAGGGATTGAAAGGAACGACTCCTCTAACTATGTGTTCGCCTGTGCCGAAGTATCTTTTTTGGGGCCGGAAGCTTAAATAAACGGAAATTTCCTACGCAGATTGTAAAGTTAGGAGCGAGCGCAGCGGTGCATTTCAGAGTTTGCAGATGCGCTCATCGAGATTTTTGAGATATTATCTAGAGGGAACAACTCTTATTTTTGCTCCAGCCTCTAGCAAAAGTTTGCAACAAGCCCGTTACTCCTAGAGGTCCAAACTCACCTGGTGGTGGGTGCTGCTCATCTACATGACGCTGCAAAACCCATGGTCTAGAGAAGACTGCGTTACATCCTGCGACAGGGCACTTGGTTTCACCTCGACGAACCATCTCATGGGCTCGCAAGTGCCATCGGAGATCTTTTTCATGCTTGAAATTTTTAGTACAACCCTCCTCGTAACACCACCAGCGTCCTTGCATGGAGCGACCAGACAAGTCCACACGATCAACCGCTGAACAACAAGCAACTTCCATTATTTCTGATCGGACTTTGGAGAAAGGGACTCGCAGTGAAAAGCCATATTTTCAAGGAGAGCGAAAAAACTCGATTCGGGTCGAAATTATGATCAATTTTCCATCGTTGAGGAAAAATCATGAATTTCGAGAGTACAGTGTCAATATGTGCATTAAAACAAACTAGTTAAGCAGGCAGTTAGGGGCCGTCCATGAATTCCGTAATGTCCTAATAAGGGATGGAGGAGGGAGGGGGGGGGGCTTTAACAGGCTTAGGTACGGTGCACAATGGATCGTGTCGATGGGAGAGGTCGGACAAAATTTGGAAACTTCAAAAGCTTAAATCGCTATTTATACAAAATTTTGAGGTTTCAAAAGTGAATCCCTTGGTTTTCTCGTAAAATTTCCTTCTTTTAGCACCCCTTGAAATTTAAAATGTGACAAAATAAACATGAAAATACGCAGTTTCAGTCAAAAATTCGGGCCCTTTGCACCATGGTGGTAAAAAAAGTCCAAGTGTTTCTTATAATCAAAAGTTCTAGTGATCAATGAGTCTTTATTTATTTATGACCGGTCAGTGACTAAACTTTAATAAATTAGGACAATTAACTTATAAAGAATTAGCACTTGAGGTTATGCTGGTTAGTTTGTATTTGAACCAAGAGTTCGATGTCATATCGAATGACTTGGTCACTAAATCAGTCTGTTACGGCCTCAACTTTTTTCAGTTTTGGAGTTTGAATCAGAGGAAATAATAGCCCCATCGTGTCTCTCGCAAAATTTTACGAGAAAAAAAGAGGTTGAATCGCAAATTCCTCACACATGCAAGAGCTTCATTGCAATTAAGCTAATGGTAGGTTGAAAGCAAAATGCGCTCGCTATGAGTTAAGCACTTAAAACGCGTACATAGCTGATTCCCTTTGCCTCGGCGGGAACTTGAGGACCCTCCACGTCCTGGGTAGGTGCTTGGGGGTTCTTCTTCTTCTTCATTCAATAATACAACTGGATATCAATAGTAACGAAATACGGAATTAAGCAACCGTGATAGTGAAGAGAGCAGTAAGTGCAGAAATGAAGTTTTGAAAAAACGGGCTCAGAAGCCTCCGACCGGAAAATTTTACTGAAAGAAACCTCCGTCCTTCGTCAAATTGCCACTAATCTTCCGAAAGACTCCAAGAAATCGTTTGGAGAGTTAAAAATCGACTAAATTTCTTTCAATTACATGAAAAGGATATTTTCCATTTGCATGCTAGGTTATTGTGTTATAAGTTTCACGAAACTTAGCTTTTTNTTTTTTTGTGACCTACCTAACAATACCTAGTTATTATCCATGATTTCTTTGCGGCCTACCTACCGTATTGAATTTCGAACATGACTTGTTAGGAGTTACGTTGGTAATGCAAAAAATGGGCATGAAAAAACACTAAATAACGTAGCCCAAACTGTGAGTAACGAGGTGGAAAAATAGTGCTAAGTGTACACTTTTTTGCGAAGAAAACAAGGTCAAAAAGTTAAAAAATTTCAATTAGAGTCAGACTCTAATTGAAATGGATTTTCTAATGCATCTGCCTGAGCTGAACACTCGCTCCCTCAGTCTTGTAATGAATCCATTAGAACTAAAATTTCTGACTCTAATTGAAAATGTTGAACTTTCCGGCTTCAATTTCCCCGGAAAATAAAGTAGACTCAGCACTTTTGTACCACTTTTTTGCAAAAATAAGTTGATACAGTTCGTATCTCAAGGATTATGAAAACGATGAGTCAATTTTGTAAAAAAGGCCGGTTTCCATAAGTTCCGTAGCATGGTAGTACAAAGTACTGAATTTCAACATCACAACACAAGTTCAAACTTTTATCGAGCCTCGATGAAGTTTCTTTATTTACAACGAATTTCTTGAAACAAAAATAAATAAATTTCATTCAACACCATCATCATATCAAAATATTAAATTGTATGTACATTCAATATGTAATTTGCGTTGCTCCAGGAGTGTACCTGTGTACGAGATGCATTTTCACAAGATGCTATGAAGTGAAGCAGTCATGGCCAAAGCGCGAAACCACGTAGTTCTATCGCGTGCTTCAAAATCTTTAATCCCATTTAATTTTTTCGAGGAGAAACAAATCGACTACATAGCTTTAAGTGTCTACAAAATTTGGTCAACATTTGGTCGCGCATACACCATGTTGCAGCACAGTAACAGCACAAAATATAAAAGAAAATATTTGAGTGCTTCGGAAATAATTAAATTTTACACGGACCCACCTTAATAGTTACAAAACACATTATGTTTTCCTCTGTTACGTGTTTGTTTGTTTTTTTTTTCATCAAATTAAATGAGATTATTGCATGCACGGTGTGCAAAAATTTCAAAATCATGAGCTGAAAAATGCTGACTCCGCGAGTTTAAATATTAGAACCAAACAGAAGCGGCGTGCTACCGGCGCGTAACGCGCACAAGCCCCTACAAACCTAAGGGATACTTCACGCATTGCGCAATGCTTCAAGTATCCAATTAGGTTTGTAGGCGTTGGCCGCCCCGCCCGTGCCGCAGCGCACCACGGCGCCTCAAGCAACTATTTCACAACAGAAGTGTTGCGCAGTATCATACGAAATTGAAGGCGCTCCAACTTTTTAAGAACGATAGGCATCCTTCATGATTTTTGCAAAATAAATTAAGAAATTACGGTACAAGGAGAGAGTCCAAAAACTCACCAAGTTTTAGTATCCGTATTTAATATCGTTTAGCATAATTTTTGGATTTTATTAGAGAAAAAAATGACTCAATTTAGGCAGCAACATTCTTGAGTATGCCATTAAGAAGATTTTATTTTGAAACAAGAATGAAATAGCTGTATGAAAGCGGGCTTTTGCTTGATGTAAGTGATGTGAATATTTATTAGTGGACCATTTAACTTCGGTTCTCAATTAGTAGGTGGACCAAAACTCCTCTGCCGGAAAAACGCGCGGACATAAACAACTAGAAAAAACAGACGCACGGACAAAAAATTGTTGTTGAAAGGTCCTATAACTGTTCGGTTTGTTATAAGCTCCCGCGATATTTATGTTATCACTGAAATTTCACTAGGATTTGTTCGGTACACACGACCGAATTCTTCGGTCTGTTCAACTAAACTGTTCGGTCTGTGCAGTTCATCTATGACACATTTTTACAGTTCGGTTCAGCGGACCGAACAGTTTGGTTGAGCACACCGAATAATTCGATCGTGTGTACCGAACAAACCCGGGTTCCATATCATCCTAACTAGTTCGGTTTAACCGAACTTTTTTTCCGTCATAAAAGCTCCCATACACGGAAAAAAACATCCTGCGTGGGATCCGAAGTTTAGGTTATATGGATCTCTGAAGTTTTCGGATCGAGCATCTGAACACTTTAGGTCTAGCTGCCGAGGTTCGGATCACACATCTGAAACTCCAGTTGCTACATCTGGAACTCCAGTTCTTACATCTGAAGTACCTCAGATGTGAAAACCGAAGTTTTTCGAATGTGAAAACAGAAGTTGTTCGGATGTGAAAACTGAAGTATTTCAGATGTAAGAACTGAAGTTTCAGATGTGTGATGCAAGCCTCAGCAGCTAGTCCTTAAGTGTTCAGATGCTCAATCCGAAAACTTCAGAGATCCATATGACCTAAACTTCGGGTCCCACGCACAAAGTTTTTTTCTCCGTGTACATTCTTTAAGTTTCACGTCCATTAACGTACCTGCAGGAGCTGGGTCATCATCCGCAAATAAAGGTGACCCGTACGGTATGTCATCCACACATAATGAGTCAGGCCCAGGTAAAGACACAGGTGATCCATACGGTACGTCATCCACACCAAAATCTTCATCCCTCGGAAGGTTAGGATCCGCAGGTCTAGGTTCTTGAGGTGTTGGAGGCAGTGAGTCAGGCCCAGGAGTAGACACAGGTGTTCCATACGGTACGTCAGCCACACCAAAATTTTCATCCCTCGGAAGGTTAGGATCCGCAGGTCTAGGTTCTTGAGGTGTTGGAGGCAGTGAATAATCAAACATCGAGATTCCCCGCGCAGGGTATTCTAGGGCTATAGGATATTGTGGATTTGAAGAATATGGAGGATATGCTCCCCGTCCAAATGTTAGATATTCCCGTGGGGAGGGATAGTCGAATGAAGGATAATACGGAGATGAAGGATTTTGAAGAGATGGTGGAAGTGGTGCATGTTGCGGACTGGTGCGACCTGGGCCGCCGGTACCAGTGTAACCTGAGCCGCCGGCACCTGTATAACCTGAGCCACCGGCACCAGTGTAACCTGAGCCACCGGCACCAGTGTAACCGGAGCCGCTGGCATCATAGCGTAGCCGGAGCCACTGGCACCAGCATAACCTGAGCCGCTGGCACCAGTATAACCTAATCCACTGGCAACAGTATAACCTGAGCCACCGGCACCAGTGAAACCTGAGCCGCCGGCACCAGTATAACCGGCACCGCTGACACCAACATAGCCTGAGCCACTGGCACCAGCATAACCCGAGCCGCTGGCACCAGCATAACCTGAGCCACTGGCACCAGCATAAACTGAGCCACTGGCACGGGTATGTCCTGAGCTGCTGGCACCATCATCACGCCGTGAGCGTTTTCCGTTGAGGAAATCGAAGAGGTCACTTTCGGCGCATTCGAGGAGGGTCTTGGGTCTTGGAGCTAGATTTGCCCAGCAGCGTGGCATCTTAACGCTGCATTCGTAGCGGGTATGGCCTGCAAGTCTACGGCACTTGGCCTCGGACCACCCGTGGCAGACGTTCTTCCCGGCCTGATCCAGTATGAGGAAAGCCTGCCGACAGGTCTCGGCCGCCGCCGTTTTGATCACGCCTGGCGCTCTTGAGGTGATACCGCTGCACTCACCGTCCGCGATGTCGTAAGCCTGGATCAGGGGCTGGTAGCTGGGCGGCGGCCCCATCATCTACCCATCGACGAAAGGAAGAAATAGATCACTAAACCAGGAAAGAATTGGACGTATCAGTGCGAGATGGAACTATGTGCAAGTAGAAAGACGGGGTGTGCTCGTTAGTACTCGGGCCACTAGAATGGATGGGAATTAAAAAGCGGCTGTGACGTCAGCAGTGAGGACCGGGCTCGACACGCACGACAACGACTTAGTCGTCAGTCTTTAACTTATGAGCCCTGGCCACAAGGCTCTTGTCACATTCCAACGGCTTACATGTTAGTACTCAGTTCCCTTTGATTTAATGTCAAATCCGGCTTTTCCATTTTGCTCAATAGGAACTATATCCACTTTTATATTGTTTCTTATCCAGCTTGCACGAGCACACCCCATCTATCCCCTTGCACACAGTTCCATTTAGCATAAACACGTCCAATTCTGACGTGCGAATACATTATTCTGATTAGAGTAACTAAATAGGGAGAGTACGGACATGTCGAAATATGGAGCTCTCAGGGCCCAGAAGAACGGCCAACCTTTGAAAACGAAAAGTGCCACTGCCAATCTTCAGATTCCGATATCAAACTAAGATGAAAAGTATGTTCGTGAATGAATATTTTCCCGCAAAATGAGTAGATTTATACATACACTATGAGTAAATGAGTAAATCCATGCAAGATTAAGTCACGTGCTTTACCAAAGGCAGATCGTGACAATTGTAACAATACATGACTCTGGATAATTTGAATTCATAGATTGGCTGCCTTTATTGGCCCTAAGAGCTCCTTCATCTAACCCCAAAATTTCTGACTTGTCCGTGCTCTTACTATGTATAGGTCAACGAACTGATATAGGTACTCTAATTCGGAGAGTAAATGTAGACCTTTACAGGAAGAGTATGCCCATTTTCTAAGTAGCAGCGATCGCGATTGATAGCGATTTTATCGGTTGGTTATCGCGATTATATCGGTAGCAATATATCGTTAAAAATTGCGGTACATGGCGATTAAATTGCCATACATCGCAATTTTCGGTTCGATAAAATTGGTATCAATTTTCGTCCGTAAAATCGAGATTCAATCACCATTCATCGCGATTTTTATTTCGAAAAAATTGTCGGGCGATAAAAACACGATTTTATCGCGATGAGATCGAGAATAATTGCTCAGATGTTGATGATCCTGGCGATATTATCGCCGATAAAATCATAAATGTTGAGAAATACCTTATTTATAATTTATTTCATGTTTATTTATAATAAATGAAAAAAAATCAGTAAGATGTAAAAAAGTGTATTTTTTCGCTGGGAGAATAAAATTAATGCTCAAATATCAAATGCAACATGCACAATCGCTTCCTCATCCGGCACCCGTGTTCCAGAGATGTTTGCGTGTACATTCTATCACGAGTAACATTATTATGCATGTCGATGGTGAATTTTTTTTTACAACTATTATGGTTCTACATCTAGAAGCGGATCAAAAATAATCTACTTTTCAGAGGTTACGTTAAAAAGGCTGTTTTTAAATACTCCATGGCATTTTGAAACGGATTGAAAGGTTAGCAAATATTTTCATAAGCACACTCATCACGAGAGAGTATTCTGCAAGTCAATCGGTCGATCAGATGCAGTCCTTTCAACCAAGAGGAAAAATGCGCGCTTTATACAACATTGGGGTGTTGTAGGTTAACCGCCTGTTTCACATTCATGCTAACGTTTTTGTTAATGTTTATAACAATTTTTACTCACCGCCTCTCCATTGTGACAGAAATTCAACGAAATCAACACGATTAATGAGTAGTAGAAGACCTCCATTCTACTCTGGCAGGAAGTTCAATTCCTAGCCCGACGACTACTAGAGCCACACAGCTTTGAAAACCTTTTATATGTATATATACCTACACACACCTGTGAAAAAAAGACCGAGGCAACTGAAAGTTTCTGCAGGCATCATGTTGTCACTTTATGCCACAGGCACAGTATTTTATTTCTCAGGAGCTTGCACACACGTAATTTTTTGCCCGACGGCGTTTCTGCCATGCTAAGGAAAAACGACGTATGAACATGCAGACGCCAAATTTCTCCCGACACAATAGAAGTTGAGTTTTGGGAAGTTATGTCTTTTTCATTTTGGAATGTTCCGATCATTTAGCTGCGAGGAAACGCCAGTTTTGCGTTTTTTCCTACAGATTCCAGTTCATTTTGAGCTATAAAAGTATTTCTTGACCGTCGTTATTTGCAGTGTAAAGGGGATGCGCATACCTCCTTAAATACGAACCAACGCTGTCCTAATTTTCCGCAGCTCTACCTTGGTATTCTGTTTTTGAGCTCGCCCACTCGGGAGAGCTCTTTGCGATCGATTTCTTTTAGCATTGG
>NW_017558052.1:0-16293 GCF_001854935.1 Bemisia tabaci
AGCGAAATGGACTTATTTTGGTCGAGCATGAACGTTTTATCAGCTTTGCCAAGCTGATCCATTTCGCTCATTAGCCCGGGAAAAAGTGACTTCTCTAGAAAACTGATCGAAAAATCAAAATTCCATCAAGCCATGTCTATTGCAAGAAAATATAAATTATGAAGAAAAAAGGAAGCCAACAGCACGCAGTGTTCCCAAGCGGTCTCCCATCTAAGTACTAACTACGCCCGACGTTGCTTAACTTCGGTGATCAGACGAGAACCGGTGCTTTCAACGTGGTATGGCCGTTGACGGGTGGTTGAGAAACGTTTCAAGTACATAAGCTTTGCGCCCCATCGGTAGGTTACTCGATACTCAAAATTTATTGTTGGAAAAATGAAATAAAAAGTATCATTCAAGTCGCGGAAATACCAAAAAAGCTAGTTCCCCGAGGCTAAAAAACAAATTATACCTACATTCTGCAGGGGGTTGAGCAGTCGCGAAAACGTCAAAAATGCCCATTTTTCCGGTTAAAATCGATTTTTCCGGAAAACTGGAGGGTGATGGAAAAAACGGATGTCATAATCGAATTCATCGCCTCAATATACTTCAGAATCACCTCATCTCGTCCGAGAGGTATTTTTGTCGTTTCTTTCCTTTTTTTTTTCTTGCACTGATTGATACCAGCCAAAAGTTTACATCCTAGAATGCTAGAAAAAAAAGGTACGTTTTTTTCTACTTTAACCATAAGATCCGTTTATTCGACCCATCAACACAAATATATACTCATCGATTTATAAAGGGCCTGATGCAAACTAGAAATCGGCCGAAACGGCTTAAACGTGACGGGAAAAGTAGATTTTCCACGTGCTGATCAATGTATCTCGAAAAAAGCGACTTGCCAGTATCGACATTTTTCTCCCTTAGCACATATGACAAATGGTACTCTTCATAACGTTTAAAAACTAGTCTTTTTTTACCAATTGTTCACATTTAACGGCATTTATGGCAATTGTTACTTTCTTAATTTCTGATCGAGGGTTATGCAAAAACAGCGATACTTATTCTCCGATCTTTCTCGAATTTTTAAATTTTATTCCCTAGCACATGACGCACATTTTTCCGAAAGTTCAGTACACATGATATTTAACTTTCGAATTCAGCACAAATGCTGATTCCTGATTTACACCCGAGAACCCCGACGGGCATCCCGGGGCACAGGTACAGGTACAGGCAGCTACTTTGAAAATACCCAGTTTCGAGGTATGTATTTCGATTGAGAAGATACTCGATTACCGTATACTGTTGATTCACCTATTCCTCGGAATACCAGACAATTTTCATCAAATCGGCGTATCGTCGAAGTATGCGTTTACTACGTGAGTAATTTTTGATCCATGGTGTCGTTATATTGAATTTCCAACAGTCAATGGACGTCTATAACCAAAGATTACGGTGACGGTGTGCAATCGTTTGAAGCACGCCGTCCGGCCGGGAGAAGTCCCTAGATAGGTACAGGGATTGGTGACTGATTATGTGCCCGACTTTCGTCAGGCATTCCAAAAATTAGATTAGACTCATAAATTGACCCTCTCCACGGAAATCTTTAGTAAAAGGCGAAAGATTTATGCGATTTGAAGAGAGTCAAGAGTTGGCGGTGGAGGCATCGAGCGAGGACCCCATTCAATTCATTTCATAGAGTCGGGCGGGGATACACACCGCTGTGGAAATCACGCGCCACCTACCGTTAAAGTACCGAACCAAGCAACCACCGTGTCATGATAACTTGTCAGCCTCGGTTGAAACTTCTTGAACGCACCATGCAGTGTTGTTTCCCCAATTTTTAAGTTTTTCTGTCAATTACTGTTACAAATTTAAAATTTCCTTCAATTTCTTGGAGGAAAATGTAGAAAATTTCATCGGGAAATGTTTTTCAAGGAGCATTGAAGGAAAATTTCAAATCATCAAAAAAAAAAAAAAAAAAAAAAAATCATTTTCATACTCAATGCTGAATGGGCTTAGTGTGACCGATTCATGAAACAGGCAGTCTTCCATTGAAACTAAATTGTAAAGAAAACGTACAAGTCACATTTCATCAAGTTCCCCACGTCCTATCGACACACCAGCTCATGCCAATATTGTAATTATTTATGAAATTAAAGCCTCTATTCAATGTCTTTGATGAAAATGCGACTAGTTGATAGCGCTAGACAACACTTGGATTTTTTGAGGCATCATTAATTGGACTATACTTTGAAATGAGGAACTATTATTTTTGGCTCATCCATAAAAAAACCTATTTGCATGGGGAAACTAATTAATAGCACACCTGTTTATTTCCTCCTAAAATGAAGCGGAAAAAGTGGCTTCCTACTTCCAAATGTATAGTCAAATTTTTCATCAGCTTACTAACTGGGTTTTCACTATGAGAGGGAAGAACCAAAAAATGGAAGCCAAATGGGCTGTTTAGTGCTTATAGAAGGATAATCGAATGCATATTTGATCAGTATACAGCCAAACGTGGATGCGTTCAGTTATTGACCAATTTTTCTTCGTCATTGCAGTGTCCGTTGAGACTTTGTTAGGGCCGTGAAGTTATCCGTCAAAAAATCATCGGGTTCCCTGTATTATTGAAAAAAAAAACAAAAAAAAAACGATAAAATCATCCTACCAATCCATATCCATATCAAGTATATAAAAAATATATTTTATGAGGAAAAAAGGAAGCCAACAGCACGCAGTGTTCCCAAGCGGTCTCCCATCTAAGTACTAACTACGCCCGACGTTGCTTAACTTCGGTGATCGGACGAGAACCGGTGCTTTCAACGTGGTATGGCCGTTGGCGAGAGAGGAGGAAACATTCCGAGTATATAAGCTTGCGCCCCATCGGAAAGTTACACAATATTCTAACAATATTCTAAATTGTATTGTTGGAAAAATAAAACGAAAAATTTCGTTCGAGCACCGAATAATTAAGTCTATGCCATTATTCTGAGTGAAAACTCACATTTATCTCCTGTAAGAAACGCTGCCGAGCTGCGCGCGCATGAGCTCATTTCGATCGATTGGTGAGCCACGTGGAACGTCAAGGTCATAGCTGAGGAAATCAGGATCGCCTCAGAAACTGATTAAATATGAAAGCACAAGTGATCAGAAAAAAAAATTTGGCCGATAAATTTCCAGGTAGGTGTTGCATCTGGCCCATTTGAAGTCCCGAAATGGATTATTTGGTCCCTGAAGTGCGGGTGGAGGGCCAAAAAAAAGATGAATAGATACAAGGACCATGGGTTCGACAAGGATAGAGATAGATTCACTATCAAGCGTGGATTACCAACTTGGGGGCTATTATTACCCTACCCAATACTAATTCCAAAGCTCTGAGAGAAAGACGGAGGCTGCTCTCAGAAAACTTCGAGTAGGGCTGCGAATTTTGCTGTTTCTGAGCGGCAAAATATCGCCAAGAAAGTCGTGATCAGAGCCCATGTATAAGCTCCAAAGCGACGCGCTTCGAAGATGCACAATTCATACGTAGTTGGCGTGCGTGAGTAGCGGGGAGGAGTCCCGTCGCGGCCGTCTGCGGATCAGCTCTCCCATTGGCCACTGCTCCCATTGTCTCTTTCCATTCATACGTTGCCTGATAGTATTACTAGAGGACGTTGCGGTATCCTAACGTGCAGCTCGTGTGCAAGTCTCGTCATTCAATTTGAACTGGGTCCGGCACGAGCCACTCCAACGGCAAGACTATACTTTACAGGATCATTTCTGTAGTTGCATAGTTCTTCCTACTTTCCAATCTTGGAGAGTCCCAACCCACGATGATGAGATTCGTCCTTTCTTCTGAGCGTGAGGCAGATATACTTTTGGCGTTAGCCAAGGGTATATCATCGATGATCGCACCTCCTTCGGGAGTCGGGAGAGAGGACAATCTGAGTGGTCATCATTATAATATATATTCCGTACATTTCACCCCTTTCAATCGCAGTAGTATAGGCACTTGGCGTCCTCTTCGCAGGGAACGTCATGATGTGCGCGAACAATAAGTAATTATAATTTTAAGCGCTTCGCCGACTAAAACCGCAATTATTAGAATTCTATGCGGCTTGCCTACATCACGCCGAAGCTCTTGTGGGAAGGAATTCTACCCTAACACATTGTGATGTGAAAGGGGCGGTAAATTTGGGCGACCTAAATACGGGCAGTCTGCAGTTGTTAGAAATAAGACGCCTCATAACCTACTTCAAATCAACGTATTCCTGTAAGTACTCAGGTCTGGCACCGCCCATCTCCGTTTAAATACTCACCTCCGGGCCGAGCAAAAATTTTGAACGTATTTGAGGGGAGGGGGAGGGGTGTGCGCGATACATTGTATGGTGCGAATGATAATTTTCGTTCTGGTGGGATATTTTGAAATTTAGAGTCTAACCAACGGTTAAAATTTCTCGGGAACCCAGAGCGCTTTTTAAATTGTAAGGCTAAAATTAAGGCACGGCATTCAATCATTGGTGGCCAGGGCCGGATTAGCGCTCAGGGGCCGGGGTTCCTAGTCTATATGGGCCCCGAATCCTAAAATTTAAGGGTACTGTGACGTACAAAAATCCAAGCTTTAGGGCCTCTCTAAATCTGTATTTTTGACTCCAAGGATCCTTAGAGGATCTGGAATTTTGTTTCGAAGAAAGAGGAGAGAATAAAGGAAAACGGAAAGAAAAATCGCCTCGGGGGCACTCACAGCACCTCGACTAATCGGGCCTTGCATGGAACGACACCTGCAGAGGTGATTTACCGCAATATTTGATGCATGGCTCGATGAAAAACGTGGAGAGAAAAAAAGGAGGCGGTCGCATTTCGAGGATTTCTATACTCCGTGATGGACCATAATACTGTCCGTTTTGTTGTCTGGGTCAGCTTAAAATCCGATTTCAAGCGCTTCATACAGGCTGACAACCTCCCACCTATAGACAACATTTTCAGTAAAATCGATGACACATCTTACCAGCGTTAGCAACGAGGATCAGGATGCCGGTGGAAAGACCGTCAGTCCGCAATGAGATCCATGGCGTTGTTATAAAAGGGGCCACAGATCAGTTTATCCGGGACAGCGCGAACGCAGTCCCGACTCCCAAAAATTACGCGCCCGAGGTATCTACATTTGAGATACTCGCAGGGGTCAGCCCAACCGGAGTGCAATGGAAGGGCCTCGCCCTGGGGGAACCGCCTTCTTGATCACGGTAGCCCCCACGCCAGGTAAGTATGAGTGTAAAGTGCGATGCTTGAGGTACCCACCAAAATTGAACCTCCCTCAGTCACCGAGTGTGCAAAATATTCATTTCGTGCGCATTGAGATTGAGTGTGAAAATGAATTAAATTAGCTGTTGCAACCGATTGATCATTCCTCCAAATTGGACTTCATTTAGCTCACCAGTCACAAAATATTAATTTCTAACTGAAAAGAGAATGAAACTGATCAAAAACAAATCACTCCAGCAGAGTGAGTCGTCGTGCACACGCTGTACTTAATCTGCGCTGATACGGAGATCGACCGCCAGGCAGCGCTCTCTCCCTGACGCGGGAGATTCAAACTTGATAGGTTCAAACTCGGCAAATAGTCGTGGCTGCCGAATCAGAGCCTCTTGAGTATCAGTTCCCAGCAACTCAGCATTCGATAATTAGAAAAGTGTCGGTTGACACACTTGCAGTATATGATATGATAATTAGATGTAGAGGACAAGGAAATTCGAAGTAGAGACGTCGAAAGGTACCGCATTCGGGATATCCAGCCTGGATAAAGTCCCTCACGGCTGCATTACTGTGGAACTTACGATTATTCATGGTATTCCTTGTGACACGGAATACCTTTAGGTTCCAGGAGTTTATTAAAGTTTAATTTAAAAATGTGATCAAATCGCTCGGCCGCAAAACACATCGAGAAAGTAATAGCTTACCTCGTTTCATTTTCTTGTTTAAAATATTGGATAAATTAAGTTACACAACGCTTTTTACGTGATATGATCCGAGACGCACCAAGCTCATTGCGTGCGAGTGCGACATCGACTGCCCACGCACGGCGGCGGCAGGCGCGAGCGCAAGACAAACGCCTTCATTTTCTTTGCATATGCAATACGGACATCCGCCGAGGCGGAATAGTTGCCTGTAGGGGCTGGACTTAGATTACAGTCGCGTCGTCGGCCTGGCTGTGCAGAGTCGAAAATTCTTGTGATCTGCGATCAGAGCATGATTCCTGAAATGGGCTCGTTACGGCAATGACGCGTTTAAGCACCTGTAGATGTAACTAAAAATATACCGATACTGCAATAAATCAGATACCACTGTTTTCAGGCCCGGTTCGACTTTTTGTAGAAGGAGCTTCGCCGTAACGGCAAACGTTTCCGGAAGAATCTCGTTCAGTCTCTCACAGGGTCTCTTAGTTTTCAACCCACTTTTCCTCTGAGATTACCGTAGATTCAATTATGAGTTTGCATATTTTCTTGCTTCAGAAACACGGGCATCGTGCATCGAAGCGGAATGGACGCGTGCAAGCGCTAACATCAAAAACGTTTCTATCGGACGCCTCCTTTTTCTGACTGCCCCTAGCGTAAAATTTCCTTGCGGTTAGCTTGCCACTACCTTGCTGCAAGATTTGGACCTTGCCACCCTGGCCGCGTCCTTACCAGGCCAGTTCGTGGAACTCGACGACCGGGAACAGTGGCGTAACGGACTTCCGCTGGGCCCCCCCGCAAAATTTTTTCTAGCCCCCCCCCCATGTCGATAAAATTCCAAAATTATTCCCCCCCTCCCGCCCCTTCCCATTTTTTTGCCCGAGATATCTCAAATCACGGACTTGGAATGCCTCACCCCTCACCGTCCCGGATCCCTTACCCGATTAAAAGGGGCCCCTAAAGGATCAAGGATCTAAAGGGTGGCAGGGGCCCAGCCCAGGCCCAAGGATCTACAGAGGGGCGTAGGCCCAAGAATCAAAGGACCCCCAAGAGCCTTGGGGCCCTTTAGGTTCTTGGATCTCCCAAAGCCCGAATTACGAAAAGTGACAAAAAAAGAAAAAAATGTTTAGTAATCACTGAGTGGACATTGGAAGGCAGGGGCCCTCCAGCAAACAAAAAGTTAGGAACAGTCCGAAAGAAGTATGAAATACCCCGTGCTAACAATAAAAATCAGGGGAAGAAGCCCCATCTCGGTAAGTAAAGGCCCAAAGTTTGAAACCAAAGCTAAGCATCAAAAAGAGAGAGAGAAAAAAAAAAATTCCGGCGGCTGAGGGCCCCCTAGGCGCCTGGGCCCCCCTGCATAGCAGGGTCTGCGGGGGCGCCCGTTACGCCACTGACCGGGAAGAAAACCACCCGACAACACTGTACTATGTACTGCCATGCCAAGGAAAAACGCCGTATGAACCTTCAGGCGTTGCCAAATTTCTTGTGATAAAATACGAATTTCTCGGGGAAATTGTAAATATTTTTCTTCCAATTTTTCAGACTATTTTGTTCGCAATTTAATCTAAAATATCTGAAAATTTCAAGGAAAAATATGGATTAATTTCGTCAAAAATACATGTTTTATTCGGAGAAATTTGGCAACTCTCGAATGTTCATACGGCGTTCTTCCTTAGCACGGCAGTGTAGACCCAAATCCAGGCACAGAAGCGGGAGAGAGGAGACGCCTCCTCGGGAAATACGCCAGCGGGCCGTTTATTGAAACTGATAGACAAAGCGATAGACAAAGAAGACATAGGGAGTATAGAGCGATCCTATTGGTTGACATGGTTGGTTCTTATAGACTAAGGAAGAAAATGATGGACTAACTGTCGGGTCTTTCGTGGGTTGCCGTTAGTTAGTCCATTACCTTACCCCCTATGCCCATTGCCATCACCCGCTTCCACCAATAGGATCCCTCCAAATCCCTTTTGTCGTCTTTGTCTATTGCTTTGTCCATATCGGTTTCAATAATCGGCCTGCAGCGGGCCGATTATTGAAATTAAAACCAGCCCGATAAGACATCGAATTGCGATATATTGCATGGTTAAGATCCCAGGGCTATGTCTTGTCGTG
This sequence comes from Bemisia tabaci, assembly GCF_001854935.1. Classification (NCBI taxonomy): domain Eukaryota; kingdom Metazoa; phylum Arthropoda; class Insecta; order Hemiptera; family Aleyrodidae; genus Bemisia; species Bemisia tabaci. Next base: position 8,031 of record NW_017558052.1, read on the forward strand.
TCGGGCTAACAAAGTTTCAATAATCGGGCCGCAGGTTGGGTTTGATTCTAGTCCAGAACGTTGTTAAACATTTTTCCCTGTCAATGAGTTCCACGAACTGACGCGGTACGCTACTGCCGTGCTAAGGGAAAACGCCATATGAACATTCCAGAGTTGCCAAATTTCCTTCGATGAAATGTTTATTTTTGAGGGGAAATATGAATATTTTCCCTTTACAGTTTCAAAATCTTTGCGTAAAATTACGAACTAAATTATTTGAAAAATTGGGAGGAAAATATTCATAAATTTACCAGGAAATTTGCGCTTTATCACAGGAAATTTGGCAACGCCTAAAGGTCCATACGGCGTTTTTCCCTAGCATGGCAGGCGAGGGCTCGAAAAAGGAGGTGGTGCCAAAATCTTGCCGCTAGGAAGCTAACCGCAAGGAAAAAATCACGCTGTGGTGTCATACATCTATTTCTACTATCCGTTCCCCCTTCCATTCCCCTATCGTTAGAGGAAAATATGATAAATTTACGTGTTGGTAGTTTTTTTCGTAAAAGCTTCATGGAACTCGTTCAAAATCTTGCAGGGTCTAGGAAGGATAAGAGATGAAAAACAAAAGCAACTGCTAGAAAAGCAAGAGAAGGAGAAAGAAGAGAGGTACAAGAGAATCCGCGAGGAGGAAGAACTTTTGAAAAAAATCGCCGTTGAAAAGGCGAGACAATTGGCAAAGTTGGAGAAAGATGAGATGAAAACACTCACGAGTGCTCTTCGATTCGCCGAGGTAATACGAGAATGCTCCCATTGTAACTTTGTTTGTTCGTTCGTTCGTTTTTCGATTCATCGGATAAAACTTGCATCTTTTAGGAAAATTAGGCGTATTTTTCCTTGAAATTATCGGATATTTTAAATTAAATTACGAATAAAATCAAATAAAATTTTTTAGGGAAAATATTTAGATTTTTCCAATAAATTCGATTATTATTGAAGGAAACATGGCAACGTCTTAAGGTTCATACAGCGTTTTCCCATGGCACGGCAGTGTTGTTGGTGTTTCATGTATCATGCGACAATATTTTGCCCTCCTAAAAAAGAGCGCGGTGTATGGGGGAAAATTAAGGGCCAACCGAGAGTAGTTTTATACATAGAAGTTCTGACCGTACACATTTAGAGGAATAATATTTTGCCAAAATTATAGCAAAAATTGAAAAATGGACATGGGCAAGCGGCCGGGCTGTAAGACGCCATGTAATTTAGAGGTTGACAAGAGGTTCAAGTCGATTTTGTCTGAAAGTCTACTCATCAGCATTACTCGCACTTTGCTTTCCTTCAGAAGGGTAGTAGGGACTGCCGAAGATAGGCTGTAAATTTTGGAGACTGTTTACTCAACTTAAAAATCAATTAAATTAATACTCTGAAAATATTACTTGGACAAATATGCAATGTACATTAACTTCGTTGCTTTACTTATCCCTGAAAAGGTTTTGAGAGAGCGGCAGACTCAGATGGAGTTCGATCGAACGGTGAAAGCGCGAGAGGAGAAAAAAAAGAAAGAAGAAGCTGAAAAAAGGAGAAAGGAGGCGGAAGATTACAAACTGGAACTGGCAAAAAAGAAAATTGAAATGAAAGAGAAGGCCGAGAGAGAGAATGAAGCTATAAAACAAAGGTGAGTTCCACATACCTTAGAGGCATGTCCTGGAAGGACAAATACACGCAATAAATAAATCACACCCCCCCCCCCCCCCTCCTATTCTCGAGCTTAGAACATGATATTTTCCAGGTTAATTCTGATGAAATATGATAGAGCTTGGGATAAATGAAGATGTTAATGTTCATTATCTTGCGAGAATGTCACAAAGAATTTTGAAAATAGGCGACGCGCCGCGGTTGAAAAGGTGAGTGCCTTGATAGTCAAAACGCCTTCACTCCCGTGCGTATGCAACACGGTCATCCATGACGCCTAAATAGTTGCATCCAGGTGTCATAATGAAATTCGTCCCGTATTCATCGTATGCGACATTAATTGAAGCTTTGCTCGTTTCTCTCGCACCTTAACTTGATTCCAGCGTTGCCTGTTGTGTCAATAAATGTAACTGTTACTGATTTTCAATGCAACATTATCAATGTTGCAAGTAATGCTTTGATTGTTTCAATAAATAAGAATGCTTCCGTCCTTAAAGGTGAGCTTTGAGCTGCGCTCCTACCTTCTATAATCTGAGAGCGATGTACGCGGAAGAGGGGTGTGGAGGTGGGTTGGTAGAGAGGGGGTGGCGGAGGGAATGATTTGGGGGAGTGTTTTAAAAATCCGATTTTTCAAGTTACATACTTGATACTTATCCTCCGACAGGTTCAAGGAATATCAGCAGATGAGGAAAGAGGAGGACGAAAGACGCTTGGCAGAGGAGCTAGACGAAATTCACTTGATTCAAACAGAACTCAAACAAAAACAGGAGGAAGAAAATGCTCGAGTAAGTTTTCCTCAGTTAATTTACAACATTTTTCAAATAAGTTCATTCTTCTCAAGTTCCCACGAAGGTTTACGGTATCTGTATCTGCTCAGGCAGACGAGACATTTCGACTTAACTAGAACGGAGTCTACTCGTTTGAAATGTTTTCATATAGACGTTCGAAACTAATAATTAAGATCATCTTAAAATAATATTGTTTCGATTTGAATGAGTTGGCGCGGAAGCATGGGCGAAACTAAGAACTTTTCTCGGGACTGAAATGAAAGTTCGGAATTTGAAAGGGGGGTCCGAATGGCCTCCTCCGAAAAATTCTGAGAAATTGAGTCGTCTTAGGAGCAATCCTGAATGTTCTCACCGAAAAATGGATCCAATTACAATTTCCAGAATGAAAGATATGTCGTGCACTTACTTAGCAAAATCTCTCAAGTATCTTGAGAGGGACTAAATAGANGGGGGGGGGGGGGGGGGGAGGCGAATGATCGATTATCGATGCTTCTCCATTTGAAGCTATGGTAAAGAATCGACTATTAAGGTGTTCGTAGCGAACGCTCCGTTTATCGATCCTTTTCCATAGGTTTTAATTGGCAAATCAATCGCTATATCGCAAAGCATGCCACGCCGCTGTTGCGGACGACGAGGCTCGGGGAGGTCCTATCCTTCTTTGAATTCTTACTGGGCTGCCTAAAAAATTTCTCTCCTGGTTTACCTAGGATCAGAGATACAAAGTGAAATGTCTTGGATTTTCACGAATGGCGAAATTTTATTTGCCATGAAATTTGGACGATTTTTCAGGGACTGCGTATATGCAATCCGTATTAACTATCTTAGAATTCGATAAGAATCGTCATATTTGTTTTGTCTAAATTCGCAAAAAATTTCGCACAAAGAATAAAATGGGCAAAAGGGACAAACACGACGTTTTAAAAGAAGAAAGAGACGCTCTTTTAGTAAATCCTCGAGGAGAAAATAGTTTAGTGCTCATGTCTAAGAAGGGAGATCAAATGGCATCATCTAGATTTTGGGTACATAAAACAGTTCTACCCAGATTAGCGCGGACAAAAATGCCAGTGAGGCATGGTACCTACCCAAAATCGAAGTTATTTCATTCAACGACTGATTAAGAACCCTTCAGTAGTTCTATCCGAGCTGTATTTCCTAATGCAACCTGTTAATCCAGGATTCCCTGTTCATGAGTTTCCTGAATGAGGTATGCAAGGTCAAAAAGTCGGTATCCCTTCTTAGCAGAAAACATGATTTCACAAGAACGTAAGAAAAAAACTTCACACGCGCGAGCTGTGAAATAGTTTTGATTCAAGAACGTTCGAACCAGTTATTTTCTGCTATGCTTCAGGCCGCGGAGAGAAAGAAAGCACTGATTGCCTGCTGCGACGAAAACCGAAAGATGATGGAGGACCGTATAAATATGACAGAGGAGGACGAGAATGCCAAGGAGGCGGCAGTCTTGGAACAAGCTCGCAAGAAGCAAGAACGCGCAAGAGAGTGGAGGCAGCTGGAAATTAAGGTGAGTGAAATGGCAAGAAAAAATAAGTGGAATTGAGAAGTATATTCAGAACCCAAAATTCGGGTAGAAGGAAGGTAGAACATGGAATATTACCAGTGGCGTGGCGTGTTTTTCGATCTATCGGTATTTCTCCATTGGAAGCTGTTTTAAATGATCGATTATTAAGGTGTTCGCTGCGAACACCCTGTTTATCGATATTTTCCATGCGTTTAAATGGCAGATCAATCGATATATCGCAAAGCACGCCACGCCACTGAATATTACTGTAAATTTCCATAGAGGGTGATTCGATCGACATGAATAGATTGATAATTAAAAACGTGAATTGATCTAATCACGGTGTTGTCGATCGATTCACGGGTTTGTCGATCGATTCACGCGGGTTTGCCGATCGAGTCGCAGTCAATAGAATCGGCGTTGATCTAGTCGCTGTCGATCGAATCGGTGTCGATCGGTTCACCTTTTCATTTTTCGATCGAATTATGTCGATCGAATCCATGCATTCCCTCTGATTTCCTTTAATAATAATTTTAACACACCAAGAACAATTTGCGGAGACACAACAGTAATCTTCTACGCTTAAACGGTCGTATGTCACATGGATGCACGGTAGAGCCTTATATTTTGGTGAACGTCTTGATGAAACAGTGATATCACTGTTCTAACTACGTGTTGTGTGTGTGAGTGTGTGATAAGTGTGTGATATCATCGCGTCCATTGGAATGGTACTGACTACTGAAAGCACAGCTATGCTTGTGAGCATGATAATGTTAATGTGCCCATCGATAAAACTACTAAAAGTCATGGTTCTACTACCGGGTGTGTTCTCGAGTGACTTGCAACCATGTAACCTTGGGATTTTATTTTATTCTCCTCCGCGTTCCATCCGAGGGAATGACAATTAAACGATCTTTAAAAATTCGCTCGGCCATTAAACGGTTACGATAAAGTGTAGTTAAGTTGAATCTGACGATTCACAGAATGCCACATATGAATGAGTTGTTTTTAAAAAATGAGAACAAATCCACCCTGGTAAAAATTGGCAATAAGAGCTGCGTTTCAAAATACCGTAGGAATTCTTATAGCCGGCTAAAGAAGGCTACGGAAAATCATATACCTGGCTGTAGAATGCGGAGAAAATCATACGGCCGGGCATACGAAGCGATAAAAAATTATGCTGCCGGGCTTTACACTTTATCGCCTGGCTGTTGCTTTTTCGCCATCGATTATAAAAGGTCACAACTGTCACAAGAAATTGTGTAGAAATCCGTGTGCTTTGGAAATCATTAAGTTTGATACGGAAACGCCTTAATATTTACAAAACACACGTTATATTTTCCTTTAATACATATTTTTTTTTTTCAGCAATTAAAACGAGAGTAATCCATACAGGATGTGCAAACATTTCAAAATCATGAGTTGAATAACGCTGACTCCGTCAGATTAAATATTAGAGCCTGACACACAGCGGAGCGGCGACGCACTGGCGCCTACAAACCTAACAGGGAAACTTCACGCATTGCGCAACGCGTGAAGTATCCCTGTTAGGTTTGTAGGCGCCAATGCGCGTTTCGTGCTGGCTGCCCGCCTGCCGCACCGCAGCATGCCACGGCGCTTGAAGCAACTATTTCACACCAGAGGTATTGCACAGTATCATACGAAACTGAAGGCGCTCTAATATATTAGGAATGACAGGCATCCATCAAAAGTACGGAGCTTTCCTCGCAAAATAAATCAAGATACTACGGCCCAAAAAGAGAGCAGTGGTCCAAAAACTCACTAAGTCCTAGCATCCGTAATTAGTGACGTTTAGCATACACTTTATCGCCTGGCTGTGAGTTGCTTAGTCGCCATCGGCTATAAAAGGCTATAAGAAATTGTGCATCCGGCTATAGAAGCTATTGGAAATCTTACAGCCGGCCGTAAGTCTATGGTATTTTGGAACACAGATTCTACTGCCAATTGTAACCAGGGCACTTTCAAAATGAGCCCCAGGATGCTAATATGCTCATACAGCCCAGGACTCATCTGGAAAATGGACTTGGTCCCTTTTATAAACAACACGTCAACGGCGTAAGACCAAGACCACGTCTCTCATTTGCGGCGTTTGAAAATCTTGGCTCCTATTTTATTTTTTCAAAGGAGAACAAATTGACATCATTCCTTGAAGTTTCTGCAGAATTTTCTTGGAACTGAGAGGAAGAATCACGGCAGTTTTTTTAAGAATCGTTGTTGAGTAGTTTCTCATTTAAAAAATAAAGTATGACAGGAAGTCTGCGACGTCGGAAACCGAGACACGTGGTTGCGGACTTACACCGTCAATACATTCATTTACTTTTAAAAAAAGAAAGAAAAAGAAAGAAAGAAAATTAAAATAACTTTGTTTTCGTCTTCTATTTTTTTTTTCAAAATTGGAAAATGTGCACAGAAAGTGCAAGATAAAGTAGCGATAGCGGAGAGAATGTATGAAATGGCAGCAACTGCGCAGACTTCACGGGACGAATTCAACGAAGAGGAAGAGGAACGGATTAGAACAGCGAAATTAATCAAGTAAGATTTTTGTTGAGCTTTCTTTTAGCTTTCTTTAGAAATTCGGGATAAGAGCAGAACTGATGCTTCCCATTTTTCTCTTTTCACCAATTAAAGGAGGTCAACAGATTCGTGGATGTGACCACGAGAGAATACAACATCAATGAACTCCGGTTCTTGATCAAAATAATAACACATTGAGATCCCTCCCCAGGTGCGGATACTTTACATATTAGCCTTCAAAATTCCGAGTATGCAACCCCTCGACGGTCGTGCTCGAATAGTTATCGCTCGGAACGCAAGGAGCATTTTAAAGAATGCCTCCGTTCATGACTGGTAAAACCCAGGCTCAAAAAACCTGACAAAAGAGGCGGTATTCAAAGAGTTTCAAAACATAGTCAACACTGGAAAAAAAACACATTGGATCTAAAGTCCAGATTCTTGAAAACATTGACAAGAAAAAGGACTCTTGATTCAAGCAGATTTAAGCTTTATTCAAAAGAAAATCCGCTCAGATTAAGAGGCTTGGTTCTTGATTTAAGCTTAAATCTGCTTGAATCAAGAGTATTTTTTCTTGTCGATGTTTTTAAGAGTCTGGACTCTAGATCCAATGTGGTTTTTTTTTGTTTTTTTTTTCCAGTGAAACATCATGAAACTTTAATAATCCCCCACTGGCCCACTTGCAGCGAAGCCTTTTTATAATCGCGAGTTAACCATAAGTTTTTTCGTGAAATTGTACACTAGGAAAACTGAACGGTCTCCATGTCCCTTTTGGATGCAACATCCTCATTCCACACTTCCACAGACAGCGACGAAGCGTGAATGATCGATCATCGATATTTCCCCAATCGAAGCCGTGGTAAAGAATCGAGTGACAAGGTGTACATTGCAGTGGCGTGGCGTGAATTGCGATGTATCGATTCTTATGCCATTTAAACCTATGGTAAAGAATCGATTATCAATGTGTTCGCTGCGAACACCCTGTTTATCGATCCTTTTCCATAGGTTTAAATAGCGGATCAATCGATATATCGCAAAGCACGCCACGCCACTGGTACATTGCGAACACTCTTTCTATCGATCCTTTTCCACGGGGTTTGCAGGCAAATAGCAAAATCAGGCATTTTGTCACATGCCCAGGCAAATAGTCAAATATTCCAACTTAGATTGAAATTCTGCTTCTTTTCCTAATTTCAGACAAAATAATTCATTGCTCCAGCAAAAAAAAAATTCTCAGTAAAAATTTGCACAAACAGTAGTATTTTAAACAATTTTTAGCTCCTGAAGAGACACTGATCTTGACATTTTCAGCAAGTCGTAAAGTACAGAATTTTTGGAATTTCAACATTTAAAAATACGTGAGGCAATTGAAGAGGAACCCTGGTGAAAATTAGCGATAGGAGCTGCGTTTCAAAATACCATAGGGATTCTTATAGCCGACTGAAGAAGGCGATAGAAAATCATATAGCTGGCTGTAGAAAGTGGAAAAAATCATACGGCCGGGCTACACGAAGCGATAAAAAATTAAACAGCCGGGCTATAGTTCCTGTCGCCGTGCTTTACACTTTATCGCCTGGCTGTTGCTTTTTCGCCATCGGCTATAAAAGGCTATAAGAAATTGTGTAGAAATTCGTGTGCTTTGTAAATCCTTAAGTTTTTACGGAATAACCATTACAATACAAAACGCACATTATATTTTCCTTCACTACATATTTGTTTTCATCAATTAAAATCAGAATAATCCATCCAGAGTGTGCAAACA
>NW_017558063.1:396-10841 GCF_001854935.1 Bemisia tabaci
CGTTTTGTAAGTCTAAAAAAAAATTTTGTAAGTCACTCCAAATGGTTCAAATGGATAACTTCATTTTGGGGGGGCTGGAGAAATGGTATCCCCCCCACTTCGCGATCGATAGATTCTGATAACGCCAACGTTTTGTAAGTGTTTTGTAACGTTTTGTAAGTCCAAAAGAAAATTTTGTAACTCAATTTTTAGAGGGGATACGGCTACCCAAAATTTTGGGGCCAGCCCCCCCACTTCGCGATCGATAAATTCTGACAACGCCAACGTTTTGTAAGTGTTTTGTAACGTTTTGTAAGTCCAAAAGAAAATTTTGTAACTCAATTTTTAGGGGGGATACGGCGACCTCAAAATTTTGGGGCCAGCCCCCCCCCACTTCGCGATTGATAAATTCCGATAACGCCAATGTTTCGTAAGTGTTTTGTAACGTTTTGTAAGTCCAAAAATAATTTTTGTAACTCAATTTTTAGGGGGGATACGGCTACCCAAAATTATCAGGGTCAATCGCACCGTTCAAATATCCCGCGCAAAGACCACCGGATCTCGCCCGGATCTTTCTCGTTCCGTGCCATGTTGCCGCAGCCTTTCAACCTTTCCGACCGTTTCAGTGGGACAGAGATACATCGTGTTCCTACGCTGCTTAGGGTTACATTAGGTCAGGTTACAGATTTTCTTCCCCGATTTTTGTTCTCGCGGTTTTAAGAGAATCGTATATTATTCAGCTAAAATTAAGAGGGGTCAGGTTGTTTACATTTCATGGGCACTTGAAAATCCGGTTGTTTCGCTTTAGACAGGAGATGGACCAATGAACATGGTCTGCATTAAATAATTAACGGCACTTATTTTCTCTTCAAAATTTATTGTAAAAAATTATGCACACAACGAGAGGTTCGGAAAGCAACCGCTGAACGGGATACTCTTTAGTTTTTTAAGTCAAATCAGATGATGGTTCAACGGCACAAATGATGTCCTTTATATTTTTTCCCTGAAAAAAATGTTAACTGTGAGCACTTATTTCTTCTTCAGTTGCTCATTTCTGGACTCCAAGTCGTGCGATTCGTTTTATACTTACTTGAAATTTTGAAGTTGGAACGCGTTGCGTGGTGTTTCAATTTATACCGTGTATAGTGGTCTATTGTTTGACGGATCCGGGTCAGGGTTAGGTTTCCTTAAAATTTTTTGAGGGTAGGTCGGTAGCTTCCTCCCAAGAGAAGAAAACCAATATTTAATTATAACCAATTTATACCGTGTGTAGAGGTCTATTGTTTGACGGATCCCGATTCGCTCAAATATTGAAAGGTAGAAACTGCTGGGTATATGACCCCCAAAAGTTTGGACACCTACCCTCTCCTCAACTTTAAAACTGATAAATATCGACGAGCAATATTCTTCTATGTGTAGCTCACGAGAAAAAGCGGTGGGAAGCAACGAACTGTTTCAAGGAGTAATTAGACTGCATTTTGCAATTTGGAATTATAAATTGTGTCTCATCTGAAAAAACACTCATATGCATAGGGAAACTAATGGAACATACGTTGATTTTGAACCGTGCTGGAATTTATAGTTCCAAATTGCAAAATGTAGTCCACTTTAAGTTTATCATTGGTGAAAAACAAAATTAGGCATGTAGGAACGAAGGTCGTCTTATTCTTGAGTAATATTGCTGGAAAACTCGCAAACCGCAGAATGGAGAACTCCGGTTCTTTAACCCTTAGATGACTAACCGGGTCTACGGGGCCCGACGGCTTTTTATTTTTCGAACCACATTGGCTGTAATTGACCGAAAAGTCTGTCCTTCACAAATAGCTCTACAGAAACGCTTAAAAACATAATTCTCTAAAAAAAAAATATTCGAAATTTTTTTTTTTAGACTGCAATTTGTGTTTCGCGTCTACTCCTAGAATGACTAATTGAGGCCTACGAGGCCCGTATTGAGGTAAATTTTGGTTGTTAAAGTGAATTATAAGATAAACGTGGGAAAAAATTTCTTGTCGAGTTTTTAATGGTTTCTCTGAGGTTTGCTTGTAGTTGTTTGACCTGAGAAGCGGTCATGGAGGTATTATACCACCTGAGAATACTGTCAAAGTACCGTGCTATAATTTCTCACAACTAAAAGGTAACCCCTTTACATCCTCACCGTATCATAAGAAGCATTGTGTGCTTTTTAGATGCTTCTTGTGATACAATAGATATGTAAAGGCGTTACCTTTTAACCGTGAGAAAATATTGTACGGTTTTTTTGATCGTTTTCCCTTAGAAATCAAATTCCAAATTTGTTAATCTCGTGCCAATATACCTCTGGGCTACAAGTTTCAAACAAATCCATCAGCAAAAAACCGAGTTGGCAATTTACGGCCGTTTTGAAATTAATGCAGCTGCCATTTCGAAAATTTTGGTTTTTTTAAAATTGTTCAGAAAGAACACATTTGAGCTAAGTCTTAAATCTAAACCTTATTATGTTCAATACTTTTCGTTATGGGCAGGCATTTAGTATGATGACTTATACCGATTAGGATATCGAAAATATTTTAAAAATATTTTGATTAGCAGTATTATTGTTTTAAATATTTTCAAAATATTTTGAAAATACTTACTAATGCATTACTGTCTTTTAAAATATTTTGAAAATATATAATAAATATTTTAAATATAAATATTATATGTACTAATATTTTAAAAATACTCTCACAATATAAATTTTTACAGTATTGACATACAAATATTTTGAAAATATTTTTATGATATTTTGGGTAAACATATTACCTATTTTTAAAAATTCAAAACGAAGATTCTTTAAATATTTTCTAAAAAAATAATTTTGATTAAAATATTATCAAAATATTGTCAGTATTGTGTAAATATTGCGACAGTACTGACAATATTTGCCCAATATTGTAAAAATATTATGTCTTATCTGTGTCAGGAACAGCCATATTCATTTTGTTTATTCTTGCTTCGTGGTGAATTGTGAATGTGAGAGCTCCCTTCACTGGCATTCATAAAAGAGACTCTGCTCGTGAACCCATCAGATCTACAGAAGACAAGAATCTCGCCTGGCTTGAAAAATTCATTGACGTTTTGCAAAAGTGGATGGAGCAGGAGCTCGACATTTTCAAACAACCACCTCCAGACCCAGCAAGTAAGAAAAAACCCCCAAAACTACATAATGACAAAACTGGCAAACTAACCAGAGACACATTCATAGCCATCATGCACACCACAAGAACTCTCATCATACTCAGTAGATATCTTCTAACAAAGTTCAAATTTGACTACATTCTCCTTGGGAAATTTCAGACGGATCGGTTAGAAGGTAGATTTGGGAAATATCGGATGCTCAGCGGCTGCCATTATCATGTATCAGTTTGCCAAATCCTTGAATCGGAACGGAAAATCAAAGTGTTGAGTTACCTAAAGTTAAAGTCCTCAAAATTTGGTAATTTTGAGATTACGAATCTAGAGCTTGATGATTTTCCCGATATGAGTGACACTGCTGACATAAATGCTTTTGAAATATGCTTAGACGCCTCAGAAAACATACGGCTGAAAAAGAATCAAGAGCAAATTTTCTTTCACATAGGTGGATATGTCAGTCATTCCTTGCTCAAGTATGTCGCTGACTGTAAAGATTGCATCAGAGTTGTGAAAGGTGCAGTGGACCTTCAGTTCGAAGTTGAACATGAGCTCACGGAAGAGGCGAAGACCTACTTAAGAAATTTAATAAGAGGAGGATTGAAAGAACCGACTGCTATCATTTATGATGTCACATGCATAATTTTCTGTATTTTCCAAGTGTTAATCTCGGCTGAATTCGGAGAAAAATTTTTGAACATCCCAAGCCAACGCAGCTTATTAAAGAATAGCTGTCATTGCATAAATTACAGTTTGCACTGGACTTAGACGAGGCTTGTCTTGCATGTGGGAAGACAACTGGAAAAATTCTCAGCAGAGCAGCTCACACTTTGTCAAACATACCTATATATTCGGATAGTGAACAGCAAGCAGCCGGATTCTTTGTTCCTCCCTTTTCCTACGGCCTTTATTTGGCCGCCTTTTCAGTGGCGACGAGGATTTAAACAATCTTTTCAGAATCTTCGTAAGCGTGGACGCTGACCAGTTTTAACAGTTCCTGGACGTCGTCAAAGAATCCTTGAAAATCCAGACTTCATCCTCGCACGCGGCGCCGGTACAACCTCTCATCCTGAACTTCGAGCCGCACGCTCGGAATAACGAAAAATTCTCGCAGTAGGTATCGAGAGCGTTTCGAAAACTATGCTTCAATTCGAGGTATCACCGAAAATGCGGTAAGAAAGAAAATTTTTCTAAACTGCATAGGCAGTGAAACATATCAAATCCTTAAAGATATCTCTGCACCTGGTAGCCTGGATGACTTAACCTATGACCAAATAATTGAGAAAATCGAAAAGCATTTAAGCCCTCCTCCTAATTATCTTCTAGAGCAGCATCGCTTCCTTTCTCGTTTGCAGAATGAGTCAGAGTTAATTAGTGACTATGTCGCCTCCCTCAGGAAATTTCTGCCAAACTGCAACTTCAAATGCTCTTGTGGGCTGTCCATCTCAGACACCTTCCTTCGAGAGCAATTCATCCGGGGGATACGAATTCAGTCAATTAGAGAGAAATTGTTATTAGAAAATAACCTGACATTTCAAAAAGCCGTCGATAAGGCACTTTCTCTTGAAGCGTCTTACCGTGATAACCTTGAAATTAAAAATGGGTTCACATCAGACACAGCTGATAAGGACATTAATAAGGTTTCATATTCCAGATCTAGGGACCGTTATCGCACATCTTCGCCAAGACAATCTAGGAATCACAGTTCTTCTAAGCGCAGGTCATCATCTGCATACAGCAGGAACTCTTATCGCCGGAATGACAATGTTCATACAAAGTGTCGATCCAGGGTAGACTTCCATGAATTGGGAATCGCTGACAGGTGTATCAAGTGTGGGAAAAATAATCATTCTACTGACTCCTGCAGGACAATCTGCTCCAAACTAAAGTGTTCAACTTGCAACAAGCGCGGGCATGTAAGTATAGTATGTATCTCAACTCTAATGCGTCAATTGAAAAACTCGAAATTCAACCACATATTCAATGAAGAATTGCCTTCAGATGTAACAGACTTCAACTCAGAATCAGATTGTAACTTTTTGTCAGAAGTGGATGCCTTAAGTGCCTCAGTTAATCTTACGGATAGGCTTATGAATTCAGAGCGCTACCACGCAGAAGTAATTATACCCAAGTAGCATTTTTCAACGGAAAAATCGCGATTATCCTCGATTTTATCGGCGATAAAATCGCTAGGATCATCAACATCTGAGCGATTATCCTCGATCTTTTCGCGATTTTATCGGCCCGAAAAAATTGCGATTTTATCGCCAGGATAATCACTCAGATGCTGATGATCTTAGCGATTTTATCACCGATAAAATCGCCAAAAAAAGAGGGGTCCACGCTATTAGCCGTTTCCCGTTAGGTTCAGCCGTCAGGTCCTTTGACGAAGACGAGCGTAAAATCCCCGGAGCCTCCGCGGGGATTCGAACCCCAGTCGCCACGGTGATAGGCCAGCACTTTTCCACTAGGCTATGGCCGCTACCTATATGAGGACTTATATGTAACAACAGCGGTCGCCGACATCTGCCATTTTTAAGGCAAACGCTTTTTTCGAATTCTGGAACCCTCAAGAATGCCTGTGCAAAGTTTCAGACTTCTAGGACAATTTTTCGACGAGATATGAACTGAAAACCATGTTATTTCTAAAAACAGCAGATGTGAGAATCCACTGTTCTCCCCCACCGGCACGGCAGGACATGGTAGAGACTTGAATCCACTTGCAATAACTGCCCGCACACCGACCATGGGCTACAGGTGACACTCAAATTATACGTATCGGGGCAGTCTCGCCAGAATTGGTGATTTTTTAACTGATTTTATAATTTGTTCCTTATTTTTGTTCTAGAAGTTACAAACGGTCTAGTTTTTTGTTCAATTGTATTAAAACTTCAGCATTGACTTACTTTTGGTTCATTTTAATCGTTTCACCAGCCATAACCCTCCTGAAGGCTTTGTTTCATGCATAAAAAAACTTTTTCAGTAAAAACAGCGGATGTCACATTTTTTTCGAATCGCCGTTACTCCTGCAATTTTTCACTTTCGTAGATCGCAAAACGAGTGTTTTTTTTACAGGAAGGGTTGCTCTTCATGAAAATCTTCATAAGAATCCTCTTGGTTCTACGGGCGGCAAAGTGCATAGCTTCGAAAACCTCAAACGCGATTATCTCACAATGTGAAAACTCGACATCCGCTATTGTTACAGGTAAGTCCTCATATGATTTACGGGCGCGAATTGAAGCCTCTTATACATGGATCGGCGCTTCGCAACCTTACAACTTTTGTCATTGCGTTGACTGACACCGAGTTTTCATTGGATTTTTTTTTTTACTTTCCCTCCTCTGTATTTTATTTCATACCTTGAAATACGGTTGGTAAAATAAGGTTCTATTGGTAATCTCATAATTCTGTCTCGGTAAAATTACCAACAATATTGAGATGGCAAAATTACCGATGGACCTTGGTAAAAACGCCAAAATTGTTTATCGACTGTGGTAGAATTACCGAGATAAAATGGTAAAGTTACCGGAAATTGACTACTAATAAAAGTGGTACATATCCCTACCTAAAAAAACCAGTAAAAATACCGGTTTTTAGGTAAGCTTACCAGTCTCCCTAGGTAACATTACCAATAATTGGTAAAAAAAGTGAGATGGTAAAGTCACCAACGGACCTTGGTAAAAACGCCGAGAATTTTTTCTCAGTGTGGGCGTACCTCCCACCATCCAAACCCCACGCCCAACCTCGTATCGAATTGTTCTTACACCTCCGCTAAAGAACATCTTTCATAAGCGTCAGTCATGCGTTATTGGGCGTTGATGAGAAATTTCAATTTTATCTCTACAAAATCTCGTTCGATGAAATCGGAATTTTATCGCAATTTAATGCGATGAAATCGCAATTTATCGCGAAAAATCGCTGTCGATAAAATCGCGATTTTATTGCAATTTAATGCTATGAAATCGCAATCTATCGCGATTTTTTATCCGATAATATTGCAATAAATCGACGTCGATAAAATCGCGATACTTTCTCCGATTTAATCGAAATTTATCGCGATCACTGCTACTTGGTAAGAGGGGAAAAAGTCCTGTTTTGAAGTCGATTCCGGTTGTGGGTTCACGCTCCCACCAGAAAATTTCTTTCGTCAATTGAATTAGAATGTAAAGCTTGAGCGCGCACCACAGAGTTTCAAATCCTATGATGGTGGCCTCATTGTTCCGTTGGGTTGCGCTAAAGTCTCAGTTACGTTTAACGATATCACTGCCGAACTCTCACTTTATATTGTGCCATCTCACCTCTCACCTTTATTAGGACGGATATGGATTAGACAACTAAGAGTTAATCTAAATGATCTTGATAGCAACAAGAAATCACATCGTAGAATTAGTATTAGTTCATTCTCAGTCAATCGAATCACAGTTGCAGATATCATGCAAGATTTTCCTCAAATACAGGACGGTTTCCCATGTAATCGACCCCGAGGAGCTCAGGGAACATGAAATTTAGAGTCCTCGAAGTCGATTACATGGGAAACTGTCTTTTTCTGGAGAATCGAAGTCAATTTTGCGACCAAAGAGGAATCCTGAGAAATTTTTGGCGGGGGCGAGGCCCCCTTCCTCAGGGGATTACTTTCTGCCGTTCAGGGGGGTCTATTAGAACTCTTAGGAGTCGCTTAAGATGTAAATGTGTTCTGCTCCTCAATTTGGATGCAATCAATTTGCGATTCGGAAAGAAGCCCCGATTTTTAAAATTGGGCCCCC
Source organism: Bemisia tabaci (assembly GCF_001854935.1). NCBI lineage: Eukaryota > Metazoa > Arthropoda > Insecta > Hemiptera > Aleyrodidae > Bemisia > Bemisia tabaci. The sequence goes on from NW_017558063.1 coordinate 8,289, forward strand.
CCGTTTACCCCCCAAGGAGGGCTGGAGGAGCTTCGGGACCACGACATTTGGATTTCTCGAGGTCGATTACCTGGGAAACCGTCTTTTTCTGGAGAATTTACGTCAATTTTGAGACCAAAGAGAAATTATGAAGGGGGGTACTGTACCCCTTTTTAGGAGATCATTTTTGGGCCTTGGATGGTCCGATTTTGGATTTTTACGGGTCAATTCCACGTGAAATTTTCTGTGCTTTTCAATTCTGATGCGATCGATCCACAATTCGGTCGGGAACCGTGACTTTTAGCATCGTTACCCCCCCCCTTTACTCCCCAAGGGGCTGTGGGGGGGTTTCAGGACCACAAAATTCGGATTCCTTGGGGTCAATTCCCTATTCAACCTCGCGGTCTCCGACTTCGTAAGACCTAAACCAACCGAGAAAAAGGCCTGGTACGGGTGGTCTGAAACACCCTGTATGTGAACAAAAAGTGGGGAAAATTCCCGGGGTCAAATGTAACCTCCCTCTAAAACCAAGCGGCAAACCTAAATTTCAAAAGCACAGGGATCTACCTTTCGCTCTCAGAGAATCGATAGAGAAGGAGTTAGCTACCCTCGAGAAGGATGGCATCATCACACCATGTCAAATTAGTGATTGGGGTTCGCCTTTTGTACCAGTCCCTAAAGACGACCACAATGTTAGGCTGTGCGTCGACTATAAGTCCTCAGTCAATCCACAGTTAAGTGATTCTCATTACCCAATTCCGAAAATAGATGAATTAATCAGTAAACTCAATGGAGCATCATCAGTCTACTGCAAAATCGACTTATTTAAAGCCTACTTGCACGTAGAGGTCGATGATAAAAGCAAGAAAATTCAAACCCTGTCAACACACTTAGGTACTTATCTTATGAACCGCTTAAGCCTTGGAATTAAAACAGCGCCAGGGCAATTTCGCGAAATTTAAGATAAACGTCTAGCCGGTCTTAAATGCGTTATAGCCTATTTTGATGACATAATCGTATACGGATCTAATTGTGAAGATTGTAGAAGGAACCTCTATGCACTGCTGAAACGTCTTCAACACCGAAAAAAAAGAAGTATTACGCTAACAACTAACGCCGCTGATTTTACGACCCAAGGTTGTTAAAAAATGTGCCAGGACGGCTTGCGTTATTTTTACAGCTTTGGTTAATGTTAAAACCACACACCTGTTACATGTATGTTCAAGAATTGAAGACGTAAAATTTACGTCCTATAAGATGTGAACACAATAATCTCAAATTGTGCAGTCAACTTCCAAGAATAGTTAAAGCAACATCCCAGGACGTAAAATTTACGTCTCGAAAGATGTAAAATTTTCCATGGGCATTTTTACAAAGGGCATCTTTGGCTGGGAAAAAAGGTTACTGATAATGTGCGATAGTTAGTGTTGCCTTGTTAGACGTTTCTATCCCTCAGGCAACTAGTGGCGGGTCTTCTCTGTCGCTGGGAGATCTCCGCGGTAAGGTCGTTCCCAATCGGTCTCCCATCTAAGTACTAACTACGCCCAACGTTGCTTAGCTCCGGTGATCGCCCGACTGCCGCTGCCGTAGAGATCCAATGCTTCGCGTGAAAATGTAGAGTGATTTAGCATTCATAAACGTCCCCAGCGTGGATTCTATAATTGAAAGCGGTGATATTCATGGAAATGTATAAATTATGTCGTTTCAAAGACAGAAAAATCATAAAAAAATTAGATAAATTGTATTTATCTACTTATTTTCTTATTTATAATTTACTCATTTATTTTGAAAAAATAAATAAATAAATAAATAAAAATTAGAGTAAAATAAAATATATGAAAAAAACTTAATAAAATAAAATATATTAAAATAAATTGACAAAATAAAATATATTAAAATAAATTGACAAAATAAAATATATTAAAATAAATTGACAAAATAAAATATATTAAAATAAATTGACAAAATAAAATATATAAAAATAAATTAATAAAATAAAATATATTAAAAAGAATTTATAAAAATATTAAAATAAATTAATAAAAAAATATTAAATTAAATTAATGAAATAAAATATATTGAAATAAATTAATAAAATAATAAAAAATTAAAATAAATTAATGAAAAAATATTAAATTAAATTAATGAAATAAAATTTATTAAAATAAATTAATAAAAAAATAAAAAATTAAAATAAATTAATAAAAAATATTAAATTAAATTAATGAAATAAAATATATTAAAATAAATTAATAAAATAATAAAAAATTAAAATAAATTAATGAAATAAAATATATTAAAATAAATTAATAAAAAATATATTAAAATAAATTAATAAAATAAAATATCTTAGATAAATTAATAAAGTAAAATATATTAAAATAAATTGATAAAATAAAATATATTAAAATAAATTAATAAAATCAAGAGTGGCGGTAGCCACCCCCGGTCGAGGAAAATGACGTCCTACTAAAGTCCCGATAACAAACGGGTGGCCGACACTCTTAGTCACAGGCACTCCCTTAACTTGAAAATTGATTCGATTGCCATTCGACTGCAGCCCAAACGACGGCA
>NW_017558151.1:0-14991 GCF_001854935.1 Bemisia tabaci
ACAGTATATTGGGAGGCCGAAATCAAGAATCGGGCGAATCATACTCATGAAAAGTTTTTGAGAAACGTCCTGGTTAATACCCCAAGAACAACCATGTAGATATGACAAGATGTTTAATTTACAAGAAATTTTAAGTTTAATAGAATTAATATGTGGAAGCCAATTCATTTTTCTAGTATATAGGAGGCCTAAATATGTGGCCGAGGGAAGTACAGGGATTAAGAAATCATCAAGATTAAAAGAAAGGTTATCAGGGAGTCTCCTAGTAGAAAAAATAATAGCCTGGATTTTAGGGAGAGAAAGGTCAAGTCCTAGTGCTGAGAGTGCATTGTTAATACACTTAAGGTCTGAATTAAGTAACTCCATCGCTACTTCTAATTTCTTATGGATGTTATAAATAGATATGTCATCAGCAAATTCAGAAATGTATGATGTAGAGAGGGATCTAAATAAATCAGAGGTGTAAATAAGGTAAAGTAACGGACTAAGGATACCACCTTGGGTCAGGCCTTTAGGTTGGAGGCGAGGATTCGTAGTTTTATTGAAATATGAGACTATAATGGAGTTATTTGAAATAAGATTAAAAATAATACGAGCTAGATCAGGGTTAATGCCAATTGAAATGAGTTTCTTATAAAGGATATTATAGTTAACGTTATTGTAGGCATTTTTAATATCCAAAAAAAGAGTTGCCATATAAGCTTTTTCACCGATCGCCTTATAGGCATGGCTGGAAATTTGAAAATGGTTATGATATACATTTTTTCCCTTTCTAAATCCGAATTGGAAAGGAGAGAGTTTATGATTTTTTTCTAGAAAGAATTCTAACCGATTGAGAATTATTCTTTCAAAAAGTTTCCTATAAGCAGAGATAATACCAATCGGTCTATAGGAGGAGGCTAATTGCGGATCTTTGTCTTTCTTTAAACTAGTGAAGATTTTAACGTTTTTCCAGTCATCGGGTATCTTTTTGGTAAATAGGATATTGTTAAAAATGTCAAGGAGGATATTTTTGGCTTTGGTGGGGGCTTCTGAAATGAATTCAACCAAGGTGTCATCTAAACCCGGATTTTTCTTTTTAAGTTTCTTAATTGCCAAAAAGAATTCTTCTTTCGAAATTTTTTCAAATGAGTTAGAGAAGGATGAAGAGTTGTTCCATTGTTTAGTGAACTGAGAATCAGGGGTAAGGGTTAGATGAAGATCATCAATCCAATCAAAATTAATGTCTTGATACGGGGTTAGTGCTCTATTAAGAATCCTAACTTTTTCAAAAATTTCTTTAGCAGGAGTAAAATGATTAAGTTTGTCAGTGAATTCTCTCCAATTTTTCTTTTTTGTACTTTTAACCAGGAGTTTAAATTCAGCGTTGGTCTTCTTATATTCTAAAAAAGTAGAAAAGGAACAATTTCTCTGGTAATCTCTTAGGAGAAAGTCACGTTTATTTTTTAACATTTGACATTCCTCATTCCACCAGGGAATTCTTTTATATTTCTTGGGTTTAGGAGGAATAGTGGTTGTCGAAGAAGAGGGAGGGAGTTGGACAAACTGGGAATGAGGAGTTTTCAGTAATCTCTCATCTCTAACGCTGTTGGCGTAGGCTTCTTTCACTATATTGATATAGCTATCATAACTGTAGTAGGAACAGGTGAGAAGTTGATTAAGGTGTGATTTAAACAAACTCCAGTTTTCCAATTTTGGTAACTTTTCTAGTTTAGGAAGAGCAAATGGGGAGGTGGAAGGTATCGAGGTGATATCTGAAGAGATTGTTTTATTTAAGAAGTAGGAGCATGGTAGGTGATCACTACCACCTGTTTGAAGAGCTTTCCAGTAAGTGTTCCTACAGAGTGGTTCAGAAATAAAGGCCAAATCATTGAATCTAAGGCTACGGCCCGGAGCAGTTTTTCTTGTTGGTTGGGGATTAAGTGAGTTGATATTGAAAAGATCTAATTGATGGGAAAGGTTAACAAGAACTTCGCCTCTAGGGTCACTAGAAGGGTAGCCCCACAGGGGGTGTTCTGCATTACAATCACCAGCCCAGAAAAGAGGTTTGCCAACCAGGTTATTGGATTCAAAGAAGGTCAAAAGGTTGTTCAGTAGAAATTTACTTGTGGGATTGATGTACATATTCAAAAAGAAGAATTCAGATGAATTATCAAATATTAGTTTGAAGGATTGTGTTTCTATTCTTGAGTTTAATAGTGATGTAGTGTCTAAGGAAAGACGTTGAAATTTATATTTGATTTTAATTAGTGATAAGAGGCCACCGTAACCATCGTCGCGATCGTCTCTTATAATGTTGTAACCTGGAAATTTGACTCGAGAAGAGTTATTTAACCAGGTTTCAGATAACAAAACTATGTCTGGTTTCAAGTCAGAAAGAAGAATTTTGAGGTCAGTTTCATTAGAGAGTAAAGATCTCATATTCCAGTTCAGGATATGAAAGTTTGAAGGAAGAGTAGATAAAGTTGGAGGTGACATAAGGAGAGAGTGTTAGAGGGGAAAGAGGGGAAGTAGGGGGGTTAAAAAGAAAGGGAAAAAAAGAAAAAGGGATTAAAAACAGAACTGGGTTTTAGGGGGGAAGATCAGGGAGATAGAGTAGTCTCACTACCAATATCCATCAGGACTAGTGAGGAGACAGGTTCAGAAGAATGGGTAAGAGTGGGAGAAGGTGTATTGATAGTGGATTGTGAAGGATTTGTCTTTTTAGTTTGGAGATTGGTTGGGGTTATTGATTTTGTAGAAGAAGAAGGTTTGTATTGTTGTTGGGGTGCTTGTTTTTGTCCAGTATTAGGAGGTTGTACCGGGGATCTAGCGGAAGGGGTTTGTTTCGTAGGTATGGTAGATGAATTAGAATATGAAGAGTTTTTGTTACTAGGGGGAGGAGCCAATTTAAGTTGCTGTTGTCCTAAGTGTGATTGAGCGACAATAGTTTGGTTTCCTTTATTCGGAACGGGCCAGAAACCTTTATTCTGATCACTGATTGGTTTATGGATCTGAGTAGAAGAAGATTGGATTTGATAGTTTTTAAGCCATCTATCGGAAGGCATTACTGGATCGTTAACCTCTGAAATCTTAACTTTCTTTCTTATAGGAGAGGGGGAAAGAACGACTTCTGAATAGGGTCTTCTAAGGTCGTCGATAGAATATTGAAAGTTATCAGGACTTGTTTGTTCTTGGTCATTGTTTGAGGTTAGAACTAGATATTTATTATTCAGAACCGGGAAGTTCTTGGGATCGATATCATCAATAGAAATGGTCTCTCCTGCCTTAATTTTATTCTGGATTGCTAGAAGTCTGTCATTCAGGGTCAGTTTGATATTTTCGGTTTTCAGCATCTCAACTTTTTTGGTTGCTTCATGAAAGCTAAGATTTTCGAAGGCCATAATTTTTTTAATAGCTTTCTGTTCAAGTAATGAAGGACACGCAGGATCAAAGGTTTTGTGGGGACCTTTGCAATGAAGACATTTGGTTGTATTAGGGCAAATATCATGCGCAGCATGTTGGTCTGAGCAGTTTGGGCATCGATTAAGACCTTTACAAGTTAAGATACCCTTAAATTCAGCACGATGGCCATAGTTTAAACAGTTAGAACAGGTTGTAACGTTGTAGATATAGGGGGTAGCTTTGCAACGAGAATAGAAGATATAAAAGAAGTCAGGACGGGTAGTACCTTCCCAAAGAAGTTCGAGTTTAGGGGTAGGAGTTAAAACACCTTTCTCATTTCTTCGGAAGATACGTCGAACTGAGATAACATTAGCATATTTATCTTTTAGATAGTTGCCTATAGATTCAATGCCTAGGTCTGTATGTACGTCATTGATTACTAATCTACGAGTAATATAATTGAGGGGAATGAAAACCCTAGCATTTTCATAGGGGAGAATAGTTTTGTGATTGGAAACCAGATTGTTAGCATATTCGCGTTTCACAAATTCGATATTGACTAAACTTTTGTTAATCTTTTTGATGGACTTAATACCGACAATATTACATCTATAAAGGGCTTCACCTATAAGGGTAGCATGTTTGTTACCTAAACCATCATAAGATAAGGAGATAACAAAGGGGCCAGTTGAGTTATCAGGATACAATAAATCATCAATTTTCTTAAGAATAATCGTTTTTCTACTTTCGGTAGCATTAACTAAAGGATCGGCACTTACGGAAACAGAAGCATTTTGGGTTTGGGAGTTAATACCAGGGGGGTCCCCTGGATCTACTGGGGGATCAGACATTTTTAGGCTGTCATCGGGAGACAGAGGTTAGAAAAGACGGACTTACCACATGGAACGGAGATAGATTAACAAAAACTTAGAAAAGGATAAACAAAAATAACCAAAGAAATTGACTAGAAAAATGAGGAAAATAGAAAACTAGCTGGAAGACATAGGAACTAAAAAAACTCAAAAACGAAAAAACGGTAGTAAAAAACTAGCGAGAACCAAGAAGATAAGGAAGCGGAAGTAATACGCACTACACACTAGTCAGCTCGGAGGTTCGAACGCGAATGAAGTTTAGTGTTCTGATTTCAAGAAAATGGATTTAGGGTTAGTGTTCTACAAGTTGAAACTAGTTTAACCTATTTAAAAATTTAAACAACCAATAATTAGGTTTTTTTTCTTTTTTTTTTTCATAATACTTTATTTATACTTCTGGTTCTAAGGGTCTAACTTGGGAAGAAACGACCAACATGGCAGCAGCGCGATTTTCGGCTTACAAGATGGAGACTCTAGGCGGATAAAGAATGGTGTCAGCATTTTGATTTTGGCTGCAATCATAGAGAAGAGTGACGTCAAGAAGGCACGGGTTTTAACCGCTTGATTTGAAATGTACCTGATGCCATGAAGGGGCCTATGGAACTTCAAAACGGAATTATTGTTTTTTCCTTCCTTTCGAAAGGTTTTCGGTTGATATCCGACTTTAATTTTAACTGAGAAAATTACAAAAAGCTCACAAGCTTTCTTTTCTTTGATATTTCTGTATGAAATTTTTATTTTGAGAGAAATACCCCATGCACTAGAACACAACGTGCATGCACAACTTTCTGATTGAATTAGACCTATAATTTTTAACTCAATACTGAGGGTTTTTGGGCGCTGTACTGGAATAGTTTTCATTCAGAAATCCGGAAATGACGTTCGACCATCAGGTATGTTTATTGATGTTTTGTGGAAAAATGTCTTTTTTAAGAAAAGTGCGCGGATGTACCCGATGCGCTCGTTTTTTTTCTTTTTTTTTAGTCATGATGCAAGAGGGTACAAGATGCGACAACCGTTCTTCATCTGCCCTGCAACTGCTTACTCTTCATAAGTTCAATCCAGTGCTGTTCATTTTTTCGAAAAATCACCAAACAGAAAAATTAGAATTCTTTGGGAGGGCAATTTCTAGGGGCCACGTTGGCACAAAGCCTTTAATTTTAAGTGCATTTGGTGCGTTGGCTCTTATGAGTTTGGAACACCGTTCAAATAATTGGTAACAAATATAAGAAAACCACTTAGGTATAACCCAGTACCACAATAAGCACTTAAACGCTAGGACACAATTTTTCATCAAGATTTCAAGCTTAACACGATTAGCATGCTAAAACTATCCAAAATTGACACATCAAAAAGACATTGGCATTATTTGATCACATTAAAGGTAAAGCATTCAAACTCCCCACTCACAGAAAAACCAGAACTCAAAGAATATCACATCAGCTGCTGGGAAGAAACATATCAAGCAGCAAATAGGTAATTAGACTTTAAGTTCATAAATAAGTTTCTCCTCTTGAGTTGCATTGTACTTACAAACTTGTGATTAGGGATCCCGCACTTAGAAAAAATTATTTCGTTGTACAACTTACTAAAATGAGTCAAGTGCCCTTTTAGATTCAAGTAGACATAGGTTTCTTCCTTTATTCGGAGGGGGTTTTATTAAAGGCCGCAAAGTTTCCAAAACACATTGAGTAACGTAAAGGTGTCCATTTGGGATGAACTTTCAAAGTGCACCTTAAGTGTACCTACTTTTGAAGTGTACACATTTACAACAGGAGGCGCTGCAGTTGAATGTAACTACTATCGATCGGACCGTGTTGAGCGGTTAGGAACCAGGCCATCTTAGCTATTGTCAACTTTAACTGGACAATTTAATTTTTAATATGAGAACGCTTGGGCGCATTACTTTGAAAATTTTGAAGAATTTGTTTCATACTATGCAGAAAAATCACTGAAATTTGGAAAAAAATCCGCACGGCCATTTTCATGTAAAACATTTAATTTGGCAATAGCTACAGTGGCTCTGTTCCTTTCTCCTTAACGCGGTTTGATTACTGTACCGCAGGGGTGCAGAAACTTCCAAGGGTTCTCCCAAAGTAAATTTGGGTTCCCCCATTCTAAGTTCGCAGAATTTAGCCAGACACATAAAGTAACACTGTCGACAGTTGGGTTCCCTCAAAACAGCGCGGTCAACAGTTAGGATCCCAAAAGCCAGAGCGCTTGAATGTTTTGTTTACCCAAAAACAGTGCGCTTGACGGTTAGGTTCTCTCTAAGTAGCGCACTTAACAGTCCAGTTCCCCCTAAGCCCTAAAAAAAAAACCTCCCGAGGTTCCCCCAAATTTTTTCGTCTTCACATGGGTTCACCCATTTCACGCGAACGGCCGGTCGCGTGGTTGGGAAGTTTCTGCACCCCTGCTGTGCCCTTGGATTCTACCTGGGCGAGAAGCACTCTTGATCAGGGAGTGGTCGGAGCACTCGCCTTCTATTACGGTCGTTGCAGGATCGAACCCCATCGCACCATCGATTCTTCATTTCTTGGATTACATTTTTTTATTTTTATAGGTTTTTAGACCTTTCCTTCCATTAGTATTTTCTACTTTTAGCGACCTAAAAGCTTATATTGGCGGCTTTAAGAATACTCAAAGAGACTCAATCATTACATTTGAACTTAGTTGTATCCCAAATCGTTGGGTTAAGTTAAAATCCAGGTGCTCATGTTCGAAAAAGCTTCCCGTGGAATGTTAAGTAAAGCAAGTGGGGAAAATGTCTTAATCTCTTCGTATTGATATGTATAAAAAGAACTTCGGTGTCGTCAAGGTCAATACTACATCTAACTCCCCGCCCCCTCTCCAAGAGGGGAAGTGGGGGGGGGGGTTGAAAACTTGGGATTTCGTCTTTCATGTTGTGTTGAGGGTCTATTCCCATGAAATTTTGGTCTCAAAATCCAAATTTGAGATTAAAAATTCTTTCCGGCCCAGGGGATGTCCAAGATCCAAGAGTGCCGCCGAAATTTCCACGATAGAGTCAAAACTTCGATAGGTGCGTTTAAGTGCCAAAGAGGGTGTCCATCATAGGGATTTTTGGGTTGTAGATTTGACCTGTGAGGTCAAAAAGTTACTACAGATCCATTGAAGCCCAAACGATTCGAGATGGCGGCCAAAATGGCTGCGGTTGCTAACTGAATTTGTTATTAAGGCTCGTATCTTAGAATGAGGTGTCCCTGCTTAAGTTTTTTGGGTCGAAGATTAAAAAAATGACACTCAAATATCATAATAAGGCCCAAAGAAGTTCTCTAAAAACCGAAATGATGGCCAACATAGGTTACGCGTGGGTACCTAGTGAGAGCGTTAGAAAAGTTACCTTCTATATGATGATGTATTTTTAGGTATGTTTTGTACCCAGCTGGTTTCAGATAAAGTCCAGAATCTCTAGAGGATAACTAAAGCATCCTATGCATACGCATACCATGCACTATGCGACATTCATGAGATTTTGAAGTCTTAAGCTCGGCAAAAATGCCAAAAAATTGTAAGAAATCCCGAGAAGTTGCGAGGAAATTTCAATTTCCTAACTGCATGAGTGCAGCAAATCTCTTCACATTTTCAAACTCTGGTTTCTTTCTTTTATTCTTTCTTTTCTTTTGAGAGTGAAATCGTCCAAGAAAAGCTTTGTAAGTGGGGGAAAGGCGGATGCACTTTCGGAAAGTTTGATTTCCCCTTTAAGGGGCTCATCGAAAGAAAAAAAACTAGTTCTGTCTTGGCATTAGCGTCCAAAAATGCATGAAAAGAAAAAAAAATCACTTTTGAAATAAGGGAAAAATTTGCGGAAAGCCAACTGAAAACAATGTGGTAAGCCAGCAGCCAGGGGCGTGGAAATGTGTAAGCTCAAAGGATTGTGCACCCCTGGAGTATCCCAGTAAAGTGGGGGAGGCTTCTTTGAGCATTGTGGACCAAAATATTTTGTTCATCGGGTAGATCAAACCGATATCGAATAAAAAATCCAGCCAAATCGACGAAGTTCACCCCCATTCCAAAGGCTGCAATGCAAAAAAACTTGAAAATGGTCCAAAATAAAGCCACTTTGTTGAGGACTTCTGGACCTCCTGTCCTTGACAGACTTATCATCAAGGGGATTTAATCTACATTACATCAGATATTTAAATAATTTGACAGATCTCACTTTCACCATATAACGTAAACATCCTCCTTTGCTCAAAGCACCTGAAAGTGACAGAAAGTGATGTGAAAATTATGCACTAAGGCAACCAAATATCTGAAATTTGCTCCTTACTGTCATGAAGCCTAAATCATAAGGTAAATATTCATTTTGTATAACTTGTTTCTACTTGTGAACTAAATTTGTCCTGCCAAACGATCAGTGCTCAATGGCATGACCAAATTTTTTCTTATTATTCTTTATAAGGTACATCGTATGTTCAATTGAAAAAAAATAAGCAGTGAATACCTATTGCTCATAAAAGATCAATTAACATAGAAGCATCAATCAAATCAAATCAATCAATTTTTCAATCAAATAAGAAGTTGTGTAGAATATAGTGCCCCCAATTTCTGGCCTGCCGCTCTCAGAAATGGAGAGGAAGCTTCGCTAATGAAATCAGATGATCCGTATCAACCGACTACGAGGGCTGTCCCAAAAGAAACCGGACTTTTGTCATAGAAGGCGAACCTAGCGTTGTAATGAAGTTTTCTTGGGCTTGTTTGAAAGTTGATAAGCTACTGGAGATGCTGGTTTTTACGGAATGCAAAAATTCGTCTTAGTAAGGAAACTACACACTTTGGAATAAAGGAAAGTCAAACTCGAGTTGCGATTTTTATCTTTATTTCAAGAAAAATTAGATACAACTTAAAAAACCCAGTTTTTAAGTTATAAACTTCGGTGCTCTCTTATTCAAATGCTTAAAAATAAGGAAATTAACATTTTAAGCAGCTTATCAAGTCATCACCTATCCCCTTCAAAATACTCGCCAGCTTTGTCAATGCATTTTTGCCACCGTTTCTTCAATTGGGAGAAACACTGTTGGAAATCCTCAGGTTTGAATGATCGCAATTCCTTCAAGGTGAAACTGTCAATCGCGAATATTACAATGGTGTTCTAAGACGATTACGCGAAAATGTCCGCAATGTCCGCTGAAAAAGGCCTGAGCTTTGGAGAGAAAATTCCTGGTTTCTGCATCACGATAATGCACCTGCCCATGCATCCCTCCAAATTGGCGAATTTCGTGCAAAGAATGCCATGAGTGTCCTCCCTCATCCCCCTTATTCACCTAACCTGGCTCCGTGTGATTCTTCCTTATTTCCACGACATAAATCTACCTTGAAAGATCGACGTTTTCAAACCATTCTGGAAATTTAAGAGAATACCTTGAAGGAATTGCGATCATTCAAACCTGAGGATTTCCAACACTGTTTCTCCCAATTGAAGAAACGGTGGCAAAAATGCATCGACAAAACTGGCGGGCATTTTGAAGGAGATAGGTGATGACTTAGTAAGCTGCTTGAAATATTAATTTCCTTACCTACTTTTAAGCATTTGAATGAGAGCAACGAAGTTTTTAACTTAAATCCTAGGTATTTTTTTTAAGTTGTAGCTAAATTTTTCTTGAAATAAAGACAAAAATCGCAACTTGAGTTTGACTTTCCTTTATTCCAAAGCGTGTAGTTTCCTTACTAGGACGAATTTTTGCATTTTGTAAAAACCAGCATCTCCAGTAGCTCATCAGCTTTCAAACAAGCCCAAGAAAACTTCATTACGACGCTCGGTTCACCTTCTATGACAAAAGTCCGGTTTCTTTTGGGACAGCCCTCGTAAGTTGAAGGAGCCTACCCATCCTGAATAAAATCCTCACATATTTTTATCCTTCAGCATCTTTGGTATTATTCAAATGAGTTCCGTCAGACTTGTAAAGTATAATTCAAAGTATAGTCTCAAATGAACCCAGGAAGGTGTTCGATAGCAATTTAGATGATACCTGTGCAGTGCACTTTCCTTCTAATATCCTCAGGCCTGCAGGTTCTGAACCTTGTCCTTATTCAGTCCACTCATGACCTATACGTCTCTCATGATATTTCTCTGTAAACACCTTCATGGGTATGGATGTCCTATCACTTTACAATAAGCTACTGAAACTAATCAGTTCAGTTACAGAACCTTCATGGGGAGTATGCAGACTAATCATTTCAGAAAGGCCTTCGGGCCCAAAAAGGCAGCTAACTTCCTATCATCTGTTGTGCGCCCAACATACCTAACATATCTTACATCTACCTCTTACGACTATTCTAAGTCATATCACCTGATACAGTTCGTATCCGGTTCATGTCCGGTCTGACAACACTCCGCGGCCCAGCCTAATGACCGGCCGTGAGCCGGGTCCGGCTACCTATTTGCACATGATTACCTCACCTTCATTTTCTCCCAAACACCTAGCCCCATAGGCTCATTAGATCGATTTAAAAGAGATTGTTCTAGCATTAGTGATTACTCCTGTGTTCCCTGCGACCACGAGTCAAGGCGCAATTCTTGGTTCTTCCGTTCTGTCATTTTTGTGCATTGTTTTGATTCACGTTCAATATATACATTTATTCATAGACATCCATCTTTCGTGTTGGACCCTTTTTTCTCTCTTGGTTTGGGGCACTAGCATCAGCCTAGATCCCAACACATCAATGATCCAAAATAGCTGTCCCTAGCTTTCACGTTCAGATCAGTAACTTAGAAAATGGCTGTGGTTGTTTACCTCTGAAATTTTGAAACATGTGAAAATTACCGCAGAAAATAGATTCTGAGATCTTAGGTGGTATTGACTTACTTAATAGGTAAAGACAAACAGTAATTTAAAGTCATAGTTTATCTACCCTCTTCCAGCCTAACTTTATTTGCAGAGGCATTAGTGAAAGTCAGATGGATTTGAGGAGTTGCACATTGTATAAACTCTCCCTCAAAGGATACTCCCTATTTAGTGAAAAGGAGTAGCAGTGAGAAGGCCCTTACCAATAACTCTCTGAAATAGTGAAACTGAGCCATTGCCATTTATATCAGTTTTACAGGCGCAGCTAGAGTACCAATATAGACAAGAGTTTGGCCATTAGTGTGCCGGTTTTTCACTGGTCACAAAAAGAAGGCTGCTACAGTGCGCTTACGGTCGTCAGTAAACAAACAAGATGGCAACTCCATGCAACTATTGAATTCCCTCTGGAAGATATTGATAAAATAATTGAGAAAAATGTGATAAAGAATTCAAGTATCTGATAAAAAAACATTAGGACCAATTTCAGGTCATACTAGCATGATAAGTTGAAGATTGATATAAATTGGGATGATCCAAAGAGAGACAATTGGTAATGGAAAGTAGTAATGGTAGCTGGGGTAATTCCTCGTGAAAGGGTTGGCATCGATTCTTGAAGCCTATCGACCAATAGAAGCGTTTGATTATTTACAACCGTAGGGGCATCATGATAGCCTAGAACTTGTAGACTTATCAAAAGGCAGCACAAATTTCCTACGCTAAAGAGGTGGAAATGGCCATACTCTGTCTGTACAGATACTCTAGAACTGAACCAACAGACATACTAGGCGACAATGATGTAAGTTAGCTCAGTATTATTGCTGCCAGCCGTCCAGTAGGAGCAGTCTAAGGAAGGGTACCAATATTTTGGATCAAGCAGTTACAATTGCTTAAATTCAAGTACCTGTCAGAATATCCCTTCTTAAGCATCTCTTTGACAACAAATTACTATACTTACCATGAATTTTCACAGGAGATAAGATTGTTCGATGAAAAATTTTACTAGGACTTCCTGAGTGAGGTGAAGATGGGAGCCACTGACGTATAAGGTACAGGGAAATATTAGATAAACTACACATATCAATATACATCTAAAAGGGGTCTTAGACGGAGGATGGAAAAAGGGAGTGACCCGTACACCAAGTATCTCTTCCATGCTCACTGACTAGCATGCCATCACATGCTTTTAACAGAGGCTGGACAAGGAAACTCATAAGTGCTGATGATGGTGATAACAATGTAAAGGGGAAGATAATATTTAGGATTCAAATGATTCTTTGAAACTGTAAATGAAAATGAACAACTTCTTTCGCATGACACATACTTCAACAAGTATAAGTCAGACTGATTTCTCAAAATAAGTGTACCTCTATGCCCTGAGGAGGAGAGTTTCATTGAAATGTACGCATACTATTTGACTGATGAAAGTCCATTTATGAAGACGAGAAATGGACAAGAGCCTAAGTTAAGGATAAGGCAGCCACAGATAGGAAAACCAGTGGGTGTCGAGAGTAGAAAGACCAAGGGGCATAAGTATGATGCTAGAAGTGAAATCAGTAAAGTAATACCCGGGAACACACTTGAATTACGGAGGGATTCAGCAGATAATGTTTGGAATGCCTAGGTCTTAAGATGTCAGACAGCTCTAAGGAGTCTATCAACTGGGATAACATCACAACTGGGAGGTTAAATCATTGTAACAATGGTTAGCTAGTAAAAGAGAAATAGAGGACTCAATAATCAAAAGCTCCTTACCTGAATGACGACCGGAAAACTGATTGGTTGGAACTGGGTTTGCTGATAGCCTAGCATGTAAGTTAACATAACCACTTATTGTGTGCTCAACCAAAACACACATTTCTGCTCACTCCCTCAATTGATATTGAAAACAAATAAACCGAGAGCACCAAAAAGTCATCCCAACAAATATCGTAAACACGGGAAGAGCTAATGCGAAGCCTACGTTCAGCCTATAGTGCCCTCTAGACCTTATTAACAATCATTTTATTGACCTGTTTAAATTATGATCATTGGTTAATTTTCCTTCAAGCCGATACGAAAAGTGAAGTAGGATGGAACGAAACGCGCTGATAGAGCGATAATTGAGGATGGGAGAACACTGCAAGTTCAACTGAAAAACACAGATGTGTTGATATAGCTGAAAGTCAATTTCAATAATTACGCGATGTCCAAGCGAACAATGAACTTTATGAACGCCATTCGATATGTCCCCTTACGGCTTGGGTCTGATGAGAACTTCCAACACACCAATAGAGCCGGAAATGTGAGTGAAAATCTGCACAATGGGACTATACAATACGTTGAAAGCATGCATAGGATCATGCAGTAACACAAAAATTTACTCACTTATGGTAAAAACAAATTAAAATCCAGGAATACGGTAAACTTTGTCAATATTCTTCCTTTCACATAACATACTCACTACAAAAATGTTCACAACTGACGAAACGCTGTGCGAAACAGATCGTGATTGGTCGTTGAGGTGCCATCCGCTGCTTGGTGTCGTCTTTTCGTCAATGCTCAACAACCAATCAAAATCTTCCTTTAGAAAGCCGCTGCTAAAAGTAAATGGGCTACTATCCAATCAAATTTATTACATTTTGGCCCATTAGAAAAAAGANTAGGTATTTATTTATTTATTTATTTTTTTTTTGTGAAAAAAGTTGGGGTGTTTGGTATATTGCATGGGCATGAAAGAGAAAATTGGGCCGTTTTGATATCATTTCCTTTTATATGATGAATCCAAACGGTACTGCCATCATATTTTTTGGGTGCCTGGTTTTTTTTTTTGTTTTTGGTAATTAGTGACATTTTTTGGATTGGGCCGAAATTTTGTACAATAGTATATACATATAAATTTGCTTTTACGCGCCTGTTTTAAATTCAAGTGCCCAGAGACATACATATACTCAGATACCGCAGCTCCAAGAAGTTGCTAATGACAATGGAGATGTTGCATGTGTGAGGGATTTGCGATTTGACCATTGATTCTTATGTAAAAGTTAGAGTCCCTTTATACCCAGAGTTACGACAACTCGATTATCAGCTGACTGGCAGCCGTCCTTGGCTGGCCATGGAGGCCGAAACGAGTGCACCCGAACGAACGATATTGAGGGATAAGGATCAGGAATCCTGCGATGTCTGTCACACTCAGAGTTAAGAAATTTCATGAAAGATTATAAAGAGAAATTTCATGAAATTTCGTGAAATTTCATTTAACACGCAGAATTCAGGATTAAACCCTTGAAACTTATGAATCTCCTTAAGTTCTTTTATAGGCAGGTGGTAAACTGTGAAAGGGAACTTTAGAAATGCCCAGAAAGTTGAGTAAAACAGCAAAAACATAATTTTGAATTTTTTATCTTAAATTTTGGTTGAACACACAGCCGTACCGGTTGAACACCAAAATAAATTTTACGGCTAAAGTAAGACGTTATCTTTCATACTTGGAG
Organism: Bemisia tabaci; assembly: GCF_001854935.1. NCBI lineage: Eukaryota > Metazoa > Arthropoda > Insecta > Hemiptera > Aleyrodidae > Bemisia > Bemisia tabaci. The sequence goes on from NW_017558151.1 coordinate 14,533, forward strand.
CAAAACAAATTTCTTGACTATAAAGAATCCTACTACCCCCTAATGGTATATCGTTCTTTTTTGGTTCAAAAGGGAGGGATCTTGAACTATCTTTGAAACAATTTAAATGATTTTTTCATTTGTCTCTGATTTTTTCAAAAATTAACAGTTTGAAATTTGAGGTTAGGGTCCCCGGTCCCCCTCCCCATGATGAGCCAGAACTGCCAGAAGAGAAAGAGTAGTCAAGAGAAGACCAGAAGTAAAGAGGTGAGAGAAGACCGCGCTCCAACTGGTCTAATTGACGAATATTATTCTCTTTGAAAATAAAAACAAATTCTGTTAGAAAAAATAAGCATTTGTGACATTTTGTCGGTCGAAAGAAATTTCATTGGGAAAAAAGAAATTTCATGAAATTTCATTCGATGAAATTTCTTTTAGCAACTCTGGTCACACTAAAACAACAACATCAACAAAGTGATC